>JAQIVZ010000875.1:0-46776 GCA_034700945.1 Arrhopalites spinosus | reverse complement strand
GATGTAGAATTAAATTCTCTACAAAACTGTGTTTTTGGAATTTTTCTAGCATCTATAGTTTAGGCTGTAGGGGGGGGAGCAAGAGGTTATGTGGGACCCTGTATAAAGTATATGGTATGGTTACAGTGTCTAGAGAAAGAGAGAGAGAAAAAAAATTAGCACGCAAAATAAGGTTCTTTTCTTCTCCTGAATGAATTTAGCTAAACTTAAGCTTTCTCTCTCTCTCTTTCTCTCCATGTGTCTTTCTCTTTTGTTCATAACTTTGCCAACACAATTCATTCTGGAATATGAAGCTTTTTCCCCTATTGCATAAATTAGTATCAAAGTATCACTTACCCCAAGCTTAATTGAATCCTTGAAACGTAGTTAGCCTCTAGCTCTCAAAGATTTTCTCTCTCCTTTCTCTCTCTCTCTCTGTGTAGATACACACTTTTCAGTACAGTGTATACAACACATTTTGGTTGACTATATGGCTCCTTTGGTTTAAAGTGGCAAGCTGAACATAAGTTCAATGTTAAAATCTCCCCAAGATTCTACAGCCTAAAATTAGGGATACAAGGAACCAATGGAGAAGAAGGAAAGAGAGAGAGAGTGGTTGAGTTGTAAGTTGAGACGAGAAAACTAAACCAAAATATAGTACATAGCTAACATGCCACTTTAATGCATCCATACATTTTCCATCCTACACTTGTAGTAGTGCACACACACGCCAGTGAAAATTTTCAAGTGAACCATCATTTACCTTCCTTTTACCCTACAACACAGAGAGAGGGGGAGAGTCAAGTAAAAAAAACCTTGAAGGTACTTCATTAGTTTTTTTTTCTTGTTCATCACCACAAAACAGCTCACAGATCAGAGGAGGTTGGGGAAGTGTAAAAAAAGAGAAAGCTATACACAAAGTATTCAAGAATGTACAAAAAACACTAACATAAAATACACTGAGGTAAACTTGTACAACATAACAAATATGTACAATGTACACAATACAAAACACTGGCACTATTTATCGTTTGGTTTTTTCCCCTCTTTTTATACGAGAGAGAGAGTTAGAGTAAGATACCTTCCTCAATTTACGACAGTTTAATCTGCAGAGCTGTCTTCAGTTTGAGCTTGTATACACACACACACATAAAACAACAAGAGAGAGAGAGAGAGAGAAATCTGAGGAGGAAGACGAGAGACTGGGTAACTTTATTTTTATATTTTCTTGTGAAACCTTTTTCCACTGGGTGTTCTTCTTCTTTGGGTAAAAAAGGTTATTGAATTTACCATGAAAACTTTAGTGAATTACAATATAAAAAGGGGTTGAAAGAAAAAAATACTCTCTCTCTCTTTTATACTCTCATATAAGTGTTGTACACATATCTGTATATGTGTAGAATGTAACAAAACTTAAATTATGTATACAATATCAGTATATAAATATAATACAACCAGCATATCCTACACCCCCCCAAAAAATTCAGGGGCAATCTCCAACTTGAGAGTTGGAGTTGATGCGTAGATGAGGAAAGTGAGGAGAGAGAAAAAAATGCAATGGAGAAAGGAGAAAGTATTTTTCTTCACTAAAACTCTTTCTCTTTCCTCTTGACTGTTGAACGTGAAACACTCGCACTCGTGGTATAAGTCAAATTGACTTTGGTCTCCTTTTCAGGCTTCAACTTGATTCTTCTTGTTCGTTTGTCAGCTTCTATGAGTTCATGAACGTGTAAGCACCCGTATTATTCATACAGTCAGTCAACCACATTGACTAAGAGGATCTTTCCTTCCTCAGCTAGACCTTCATACAATACCCCCCCCCTCCTCCTTTTTTTTCCTTTCTTCAACAAGAGGGAAATTATATACAACTTTCTCTCTTCTTTTCTCAATCGCCCTCTTCTCTCTACTTTTTCCATCTCAGTTTCTCCATCTCTAATTCATTCTCATTAACAAGGGAATTCTTTCTGTTTGCATATGACGAGCTAGAATGTGGAGAGGAGGGGGGAAGACTATTAAAGATTTATTATTATTATTAGCTTTCCATTGTATTGGCAATAGAGAGAGAGAGAGAGAAAGTTGTTGGGTGTTGATGATGTGCCTTTTTCACACTTTCTTTTCAACTCTTTCGAATTGATGAGTCGGAAGGATGTCTGGTTGGTTGGTCTCTATAAAATTGTACACGTAAAATAGGGCATAGAACAAGTCAAGTGACTTTTATGAAAATCGACGTCATCATTTCCAATCAGTCGTCAATGGGACAATTCTTCCGCAAATATTCTTCTGCTTGCATTGACTCTCCCTCTCTCTCTCTGTTATTTTTTTTTATTGGATTCATCTTCACACGCAAAGAAAATTGACTAAAGAATTCATTCTCTTTTATCTTTTATACAAGTACATGCTCTATTTTTTATGCCCTGTAGCTGTGTCAGTGGATTGTATGGAGACCAACTTTTTTTTCTTTTTGTATTTACCTTACTTACAAATAATATAAAAATGATGGCTTAATTTCCTTAGATGTGGAGCACACGTCATGGATAATTTATTCAACCCTCATTACATGTACCAGACTACGAATTCGGTATAATTCTTCTCTTTTTTGCAAGTAACAAAGGTAATGATCATTTTATGCCGCTAGAGATGATTTTTTTTGACAAAACTTGTTACCCGCCATTCTCTTTTATTTTTATAGAGAGAGAGAGAATGGAGACAAACATGATGACTTTTTTTCTCCATTTTCTCTCTCCTTTTAATAATAGAAACTCACCTAGCGTTCTCTATGTTGATGATAGTGAGGGAAATAACAAGAGAAAATGTGGGAGTTGATCATCTTTATGTATTTTCATGGTAAGTTGCTTTTTGCTGTAATAACAATGATAAGGGGTAGAGCCTCATGTTAAGTATTTATTACAGTTTCAAGCCCCAAGTTGAGTTCATCAAAAGTCTGTACTTTAATAAATGTATTGCAGGAGAAAAACCTTGTTTATTTTGTCTATTTTTAGTTACAGAGACAATTATATTGTCACTAAAATAGATGGAAAAGGGAAAAAAATGGAGAATTAGTGTCATGACTCATGAGCACTGGAGCACTGTACAAAAATCTCAATTTAGTTTTTTTGAGAGGGCAACTTTTTGTGATTATCATGGTCAGTTTTTTTTGTACACTCAATTTTTTGCTTAAGTTTAACTTGAATTCTAGTCATGAGAATGAGCTCATTAACAATTATTTGATTTCAAGGAAAAAGATGTTTTTAAAGGAAAAAAGTTCTGGAAAATATTTTTACGCTTGTGTATAGCATAAAATTCTCTCTCTCTGGTTTTCTACAAATAACGAACGAGGACAAAAAAAGGTTATACAATTAACTTTATAAGAAAGAGGGGCATTCAATACAATTTTTGATGATGATATTGTTATGAGTATGATGAAAAGTAGCGGATGCGTGATCATACAAGAATACCTAATTTTCCCCCTTCTTTTCTCACATGCCACAACACGTTCTCTCCCACAATTAAGTTTAATTTATCTCAACACAAAAATTTTGTATATAATAATATGCAATCAATTATGATAATTTTTATTGAGAAATTCTTCACAATTTATTTTTCAATTCCCAATTTAATTTTCTCTTATTTTATTGTACAACTTTAGTTGTATGTAGGCTCGTCTTCCAAGGAAATTAAATTTCTTCTTATGAGACCCTCAATTTAGAAAATGATACAATTAAAATTGTGGTGAAAAAGTTAATGATCAATTTTTTGTATGTAAAATAAAAGGACAATTGATGAAAATGAAAATTTAATGTAAACACTAGTTTGAATAGGCTTTTATTGCACGAATAATTTTACAAATTGTTTTTTTTGTCTTGTAAACATAATATAGAATTTGATTTCAAGGAAAACTATAGAATTTATGTGTTAGTGCAATAATTACTTTTTTCATTATAATTTAATATATTTTGTATATATATATATAGTATCTTTACAATGTGACAATGTAATAATTTCTTTGTGTAATATTTTATTTATATATAGATAATTTATTTATATATTTGGTTCTTCATTTCTCTCAAAATTTTTCCCTAGATATATTTCTCCTCCCTCGTCTTCTTGTATGTGTATGTGTTTTTTTTAAATTAATTAATTGTATTTTAATGTGTATACAAATCACTTGAATGTACTAATAGCACATATTTTTCTCTTAATTTGTGTTTTAACGATTAAAACATTAAATATAGTTGTTCGACTTAAAAAATACTCAAAAATGATTTAAAAAGAATTTATCATGTAAATATTTTGTTATAACGCATTTCTCATAATCCTCCACTTGAGAACACCCTGTACATTTCTCATAAAATTAATTAAATAATAAATAGTTAAAATATTAGGTCTATAAATTACAGTTTAAATTTTTTTTTGCACAGGTACGTGAATAGATTGTTATTCAATAAAGAAGCACCTTATTTTTAATATAGCTGTTAAATAGACTAAATATAATTCCACTCAAACTGTTTTCCCTTCATAAACACACTGTACGAGTTACGTATAAATAATTTTAAAATCTCGACTGTGGCTCATTTAATTGTCATTATTTAATGTTTGAGAGTAACAATTTTTTGTTGAGTTTTCTCTTTTGCAATGGAGGAAAAGGAACCATTCCTCTTTTTAAATCGTTTTTTAAAAAAAACTCATAACCTCAAAAAAAATGGATCTAGAGGCAATTCTTGAAAAATAAATTCATTTTGAGTATCCTCCATGATATCTGTTAGTAACTTTCAAAGTGGAGAGCTAGTAGATAATTTAATTGGAGTAAATTATGTGTACATATGAATCTAAAAAAATTGGGAAAACGATAACTTCCACATGGTTCCCTTTCATTAAGAATTATTTATATACTTATACGTATGTAATGTACAATTAAATTATCTCACGTATATATAAATTATTATTATAGTGATGCCAACATGGAGTTTTGTATTTTATTTTTACAAAATAGAAGAAATCTCATCCTCCAATGTTCCATTTTATGTTACCAAAGTTGCCATATCTTTGTTACAGTTGAAATAGAGTCCAAAATGGAGTTGGAGTTGAAGTGTAACCATCATTTTAAAGGGTTGGTAAGATGTCGAGTCTAAAAGAGAAAGCACATGAAATACATGAAATGTTATATTTGGGGAAAGCATTATCTGTATGTACGAGTGTTCAACCATCATGTCATCACCAAATTCCTCTCTCTCTCTCTCTATCTTGGTCCTCTTCCCATGCTTTCGATAGATGAGTAAGACTTGGTCTGTAATTGAATAGTGGAGAATTTGTGACTAATTTAATTTTGAACAACTCTCCCTCTCCCTCTCCCTGAAATGCCATCCTTTTAAACAGACAATTTGGTGTATAGACAAACATGTACATAAATGGGACTTGTACCATGTAAACGGAAGTTTGGTTTATAACCCCAGAGTTTGACTTGTTATTAGATTGTGATTTTACCAATGGAGAAAGGCTACTCCTACTACTGTAGTAATGTTGTGGAGGAAGCGGTAATGAGAATAAATCAAATAGCTCCAGGTCGAATCAACATGAAATACTCGACTCAAGTTGTTGATACATTTGATGTTCTTATAATTGGCAATTTGAACGCTTCTATTATGTCCCTCTTACTATCCTCCTATACAAACTATTTATTCGTAAACAACATTTTATTAATTTATATTTACGTCCTTTTCTTATACATGTCCATTCCCATGGTCCATGCTTTAAACCTCTAACGTAATCCTCTCTCTCTCTCAACCTCCAGACTTTCTCCATGCTAATGTACGATACGTGGTAGTAGTACATAATGCGTATGTAAAATGTATGGTGTTTAAGTTAGTCATAATATTGTCATTCCTTCAATGTCTATACTGTTCTACTTCCTCACATAAATTTAACTGTTCTGGTAGGAGTTCCAGTTTAAGGAATGACAATGGGGAGAAAACAAATTGAATTGGTTGAGCCATTGTTATTACAATATATAGCCCCACATTTGTTATATATTCAAATTATATTACTAGACTAATAGTTTATAAATGTAGGTCTCAAAATGGAATTTGTGATGAAGGAATGTTTCTTGTTTATTCCGCTTCTTGTATAATTCTACACTTCTACAAAACACTGCTCCATGTTGTCACTGTCAACTGTCCAACTGTCCAACTCTCTCTCTCTCTTCTACATATTAAACCATACTAAAATATGTACAAAACAGAAATATATATGTAGAGCATGTAATTTTCTTTATTATAATTCTGATTTTTTATTATTATGAATTGTCTTGTAAATTTATATTATTCTCTTCATATTAAATAATATTGAGAATATTATTCAAGGGACAACTTTAAATGAAGGATTTTGAAGAGGAATTGGCTTTACTGTAAAATATAGCCACTATTTTAATATATATATTTGTAGTATAAAGTACAATAGAGAATGTATCTTCATAAGTAGAAAACCTTTCTGACCTTCCGTCTGTCGTGAAATAAACGGAGCGAACTGTAAATTGATGATAAATGTGAATTTAGCTTTGGAATTGAATGGAGGAGGGATGGACTTTGGGATAAAGTTTTAGGCAATGTCTACAATCTGCATAAATTAAAAAAGTGACTTGACACATGAATTCCCTATGGTACTCCTCCACGCATACATGTAACATGTACGAGTGTACAGATAGTCCCCAGATATTTGCATGTGTGCAACTTTCCCCACTATAATAATACATGTACAATCGACATTGTACTGAAATTATACTTGACTCGAGACTATCTTTCACCTTATACAAACTCTATCTACCTCACTATTCTATTACATGATATAATTCTTTGTAGAAAAAAGTCTACATCTTCCCTATTCCAAATTCTTCTCTCTCTCTCTCTCTCTCTCTCTCTCTTACGTAGTTTCGTGTATGTAGTTAGGAGGTAGATAGAGAAAAAAAACTGAGGGGGATCATAATGTATTCAAACAGTCGGTCATGTACATTTACAAGTAGCGATACGTTACAAGGGAGAGCCCAACGTACCAAGATAGTGAAATAGAAAATGTTTGAGACTCTTTCTCTTATTTCTGACAATATTCCCCCCTCTCTCTCTGTCTCGTACCTATCTGCATAGATATTCACATACATTTTTTTTTGTCTAGTGAGCCCCTTCAGAGTCCCGTAAAAAGTCTTGTGAAGCATGCAATATCGTAAGAAAAAGTGAACGTCTCTTCTCATCCAACTCTACTTACTTTACTCTTTTTTCTAGCTCTGAGGGCATTTGCTCAACGTAGCCAGTTTAAATTGTTCTGAATGTATCAGTGAAGGAGACAGTTTCAGTTTTATCATTACATGATGCGCTGTAGTGTAGTTTGTCTGTGTGTGTGGCAAGTTAGAAAGAGAAAGTCATTTCTATTCCCCCTCTCCTGACTTTCTCTCCTTGACGGTGTACCTATAAGTTTTTATTTCTTTTTCACCTTTGCTTGTTGCCTTACCCCATGGACGCAATTACAGACGCATTAGAGTTGAGATCCCTCGCCTCCTCTTTGAATTGCTGATTGTTTCCTTCATTCCCTTTACTCGTCAGTTGACTATGGTTCGTTGAACAACAACTTTTTTTCCCCCATCTCACTTCTTTTTTTACAATTCACATCTTAGCTCATAGCATATATACACACACACAGAGCAGACAGACACGGGAAAAAAATATAACATCAACAATCCCCATTTGCATAATAATCCCTTCCTTTACAGTCCCATCATTGCTAATAGACAAGACTATTATTACATGTAGAATTGGAGAGTGTATGACACACATTCCCCATACATTCGTGTACATTACGTCACACCAATAGAATCCTTAACATCTGCTCCCATCCTGTACAGTCAATGTAAAATATGAATTTTTTTTCTTTCTTCTCTCTGTGAAAGTCTCGCTCTCTCTCTCTCGAGTCCACTGAACCGAGAAAGTAATACATACTTGATTTTCCATCCTTCAATGGATTTTTCTTGCTTAGGCTTTGACGTTCACTTTGAACAAGAGAGAAGAAAAGATGGAAGAGAGAGAGAGAGAGAAAGTGTAACTACATGTCAAGTCAACACACACTTTAAGCTACTTTGAATAACACTAAACAAGGTACGAAAAGGGGGGTTCCATATTTCATCTTGTTGTGTGTCTAACTTATTTTTTCTAGATTTGAGCCCAACCTTTCCCCCTACTGTAGATGATGACGAGCTATTCAACATTGAGGGAATGCTATGAATATTGAAAATTCACACAACACAAAATCTTCTTTCAAACCAACATCACTTTCTCCTACTTTCTTTTCCCATGTTTTTTCTTCTTTATTTTTTTTATTTATACACACAAAAATTCTAACCATCTGTCCCATCAATATGATGCACTCAGTGACTCAGACAATACGAAATGTGGATGTGTGCAAATATGTTTCTAGTTTCTAGACTGTGGGGGATTTATAGAAAATGGAATTATATAAATATAAAATAGTTTCCATACAAAAAAAAAATATTTCTCACGCATCACTCTTTTATACATTTTACATAGAGTGACTTATACTAGTATGAATGGAGTAAAATACTTGAATGTGTATCTGCATGAAATAAAATTTATTGACTTGACATGTGCCTTCCCGGTCTAAGTTTTTGGTTTAGGGATGACGGTCTCGAGAGGATGATTAATGTAATGTAGTTGAATCTGATAAGAGGGAAAGAGTCAAAGAATAATTCTCATTTCCTTATTTACAGACAAGAGGGATAAATAATGAGAAATATCATATCAAACTTTCTTCTACTTTCACTTCAACCATTATACATAGTCTACACTCCACTGTACTGTAGAAATTGGAAGAGACCTTTTTCCTTTGAAAAAGGAAAGTAAAAGAGAGAGAGTTCTATATAAGGTAAGTCTGGTCATAAAATTTGGTGTAAAATGAAGGAAATTTCTTAGGTGTCTGGGGTGAACGTAAAGGAAGGAAGTTTCTCTCCCCACTTTTGTCTGTCTTGTTCAAATACCCCCTCTTGCAAGACACACACAGGGAGAGAGAGAAAGTAGGAATATATTACAATGTGTTACATCCTCACTTTCACCAGCTTTCCATGACTGACCTTACTTTATACAATGGCAGACTGCCTCACATTCTCTTTTTGCCGAGAGAAAGTAAGGAGAAAGGAGTTTTTTTAAAAGAATTAAGATGTATGCTTTCAAAGGCTGGCTTTTTCATATCGACAGCTCTCATTCGTCTTTCCCCAAAAAGTAAGAGTATGCATTTCCCTTTCTTTCTCATTCTCCCATTTCTAAATGTAGAGAAAGCACGTAGAGCCCACAAAAAAAGAGAGAGAGTTGAATTCATCAAACTCATGGTTTCTTTAGCAGTACAATGTACATATGTACATAGTTAAGTATGCACAGTGTAAAAAAAATGTTTAAGCTGTGAGGATGAAGCAAGTGCGTGTTTAAGAAAATTTTCCATAGTCTAAAATTGAAGTGCTCACCCAATCCCTTTCCTCTTACTCAATTCCTCTTGTGTCTTAGTCTCTAAGTAGGGGATGAGCTCAATTTTGTTGGATAAAAAGGAGAGGAAATGGAATTGTAACGTTGTTAGATTTCCACACATTTTTCTACTTTTACCCCCCATATTATCACTGATATTATGTTGCCCTATTATAAAACATGTACCACATGTATGTATGATCATATGAGGAGAAAATTCCCCATGATTTTTCGTTTCTTTTTTTTTTAAAAAAAAACGTGTCTGTAAAAAAGATTTGACGATGACGAATCCGGAACGAAATAGTCCGCTAAGTAACGTATGTAAAAACATGAGAGAGAAAGGAATGAGACTTTCTCTTTTTTTATAGGAGGAGGATTTTAGCATGCATACAAGTATAGGAAGGATGTAGAACGTGGGGTACTTACTTTTGTCCCTCTTTTGAAAGTAGATGGATACTGCAACAGCTGGTGATGTAGTTGTAATAGAAGGGGAGTAGGAGAAAGCTTGAAAAAATAATCTTTTTTGAAAATCCTTTTCTGTCTCTTTCTCCATGTCTTATATTCTATCTTTTCCCTACTACACTAGTTTCTCTCTTATTATGTTATTATATGTGTGCACTTTACGATGGCGTAAATATAATCATAATCACAATTCACATTGGATGCAAAGTATATTGAGTTGCTCATAAAATATTGACACTATTTTCTCTTTTCTCCTTTCTCTTTTTTCTTTGTTTGATTTTGAGGCAAGAGAGAGAGAGAAAGTCCCGGTAAAAAACAGTGAGAAGATGAGATTCGACGTCTCTCCTACTCATTCCCCCCTTGAGTCTCTCTGTTTGTGTGTTTGATGGTTTTTCTAAAAAAAACTTGAGCGTTCTATAGAGAAAACGTGGAGAGGAAGAGAGGGAGTGTGGGAATTACGTTACTTTTCTTCTTCAATGGAGGAACGGAATGGTCTGAATACATAGCCCAACCCAACAATGTCAAACATTTTGTTCAAGCTTTCGATTTTTTTCTGCTTTCTCTCTCTCTCTCTCATAGGCTTCTCTCTGGGGTGTGTGGTATTTTCTGACGCCACGGGAGCGGGAGGAGACTGAGACTGAGGAGGAATGAACAAGTGGAGGAAATGGAAGATTATACATGTAGCCAATACATGGAGCGTACATATACATAAAATACATATCATCAATGTGGTGCTGAACTGATGCAAAACAAAGTTTTATTTTTTTTAAAAGAGAGAAAACGAGGAGCCTAGTACGAGTACATGACGCATTATACGTTTGCACTAAAACTAATGAGGATTTTTTTCTTCTCTTTTCTTCATCTTCCATGTACTTGACGTATAGCTCGTGAGAAGATGACGAGAGAGAGAGAGAGAGAGAATTCCATGCTGTGTCCTTATGGTTTGTGTGTGTGTGTGTGAATAGTATAAGAAAGAATAGTCTGGCTGTACCATTTTTAGTTCAATTTTTGTTTCTTCTCCTCCGTTCTTTAGTTGAATGTGCGTCAAAGTAGAAATTCTTTTTTTTTGAAGGACAATTACACTGTTTCAGCATCTTGTCGGTGGATGAAATGTGCCGACTCCTTTCTTGACGCTTGCTGGGCTTCTCCGCTATAATTTAAAAGAGAGAGAGAGAAAGAGTATAAATTTTAAAAGAATATATATTATCCCAACAGTCAGCACAATTTTCGAGACAGAACAATCGTCACAGATAAGTCTGTAACTGTACAGACTTATCTGTTATTTTAGAAGGCAATACAACAATACAATTTTTTTTTCTCTTGGAGTGAGGAAAGCCCTTTCTCTTCATGAAAAAGAAATTGGGATAGACCACCCCCCGGGTTGTCCTTATTTGGTCGAGACGAGAAAGAATGAGCAAGTAATTGGGGAAAAGCGAACGTTTTTTTTAGTTGTCTCTCTCTCTCTCTCTCTCACTTGAGTCTATTCAAATGTAAAGTACATTTTAGGATTCTCTTGTTAGAGGACATGAGGCAGAGAGAGAGAGAGGCCAAAAAAATTTCTCCTGTCTTGTAAACTGTTAACTACACTCTCAAATTATACGGACTGTACTATCCCATTACCCAAAATTTCACTTTCCTTTCAATTTCAACTACTTTCTCTTTCATTATATTCATGTTTCTTGTTAAAACAGTGACTTTCCTTCTGAACTACCTACAAAAAAACAATTTCTGCGAATTATTAGATACGTCAGCACAAAGGTGAAAATGGGGAGGAGGAGGGAGGTGAGTTTTTTTGTTCTTTCAAAAACTAGAAAATGAAGTCATTATTTTTTTTCAAATAATAACATTTTAGCCTACTTTTTTTGAGCTTGACTACTGACATTCTCACTGTCACTCTCACACAAAAAACTTGACTTGTCATTAACAGTCAAGCTTTGAATCAAAAGAAATTTGACTTTTAAACTTTTCTTTGATATACAGATAGAGAGAGAGAGTAGTTTTTTTATATAAAATGAAGGATTAAAAAGAATATAGTTTTTAATTATAGAATATAGAACAAAAGGAAAGATTGTCATGAGAGGATGAGAATGACAAGGAAAGAAATTTATGATAAAATGAAGCCACAACAAGATTTGACACTGGTTTTTCACTACTTAGAAAAAAGTAGAGAGAAAGGGAGAGAGAGAAAGTTTTAGAGGAGAAAACATTGATGAAAAGTTTTCAATTGAAACTTTGTCAAAATGAATGTGTAATAGCCACCGGCCTCCCTCCCGTGTGTGTAGTACCCTTTACGTAATGTAGTAAAGGTACCTAAAAATAAGTGATGTCATAATGTCTGTCTGTAGTCAAAAAAAAGAGCAATGGGCTCTGTAAAACTCTTAGCAAACTTCAAGAGAAGAAAAAGAGAGAAGAAAGTAGAATAAAATGGAGATCGTCTTTTAACATCCAACTCTTTTTTCTTTCAAGTATCCTTAACAGCACACGTGGAAAATGTAGGCCGTTATTGGATGTCAAGTTGGGAGAAAAAAAGATTTGAGTGGGACAGACTTAAAAAAAGAAAGTTTTGTCTTCTGTTTTTTTTCTAGAATAAAATGAGTTAAAATAAAAAAAACGTTTCTTTTATATCATAAAATCTAACGTCATTCTAATGAGAGTCTCAAGAGATCTCTCCCTCTCTCTCTGTCTGTAAAATATCATTTTTATACATGGAGGGAATAATATAAAATTATGGTTCAATTTTTTTAGTTAATTATACATAATCTTGATTTATGACACGGCTTAATTTACATGATTAACCTATAACTCAGATTGATGGCACATGAGAGTGGAACAAATTCTCCACAAATGGATATAAAAGAGAGGAAAAAAAGAATTTGATTTTTTAATTTTTGCATCGCCAAGCTATTTTTTACAGATACTACAGAGAGAGAGGGAGAGAAGAGTACTCGAATTTTCCGCCGACGTCACCAATATCCCTTCTAAAAACCACAACTTGAACATTGACATGTGAAAGGCTCAGTCGAGTCAAAGTAGAAAATGAGACTCATCTCTATCTCATGTCCATGCAAGACTCCACACACAAAAAAAAGAACCAAGAGATGTTACAAAAACTCTGAGAACTCTGTCTTGCACTTGTTACAGTGCAAAAAAAAGATGATGTGCCATGAGTCCTCGTATAACATACGAAAAAAGGGAAAATGTCACAAGACTTTCAAGGAGCTTCCCTAGTCAAGTGGTTCAACATAAAAAAAAATTTGGGGCAAACTTTGTCAAACTATAGACTCATCTGTCCCCTCCATGAAAAAATTTGTAGATAGTACATCTTGTTGAATTGTTTCAAAAAGGAAGATTTTTTTAGTGACACGACACGCTCAAAAAAAAGAACCACAAAAAGCTTTTCTTTGGGAATTTTGTCATTTTGAAATATTTTTTTAAAACTTTTCTTTTTGTTCTTGTATCCATATTATTTAGCTGATTTTCTTTCAAGGAAAAGAAAAGTAGAATTTATAAGCAAAAAATTTGTTTTATGGTTTATGGTCCTTTTGCCTAACAAAACAGAAGGAAGAAGACAAGAAATTGGGGAAGGGGAGTATTATCCATTTTTTTGTATCTGTATAACTTGACTTTTTATTGGCAAACTTATTTTAGAATCGACCAACTTGTATTGCTCTTAATTTCCCAAAAGAATTGAAAAAAGAAGAAGGAATAGAAATTTTTTTAGTTGGGTAAAAATAAAAGGGAAATTTTTTATAAAACTTGTAGAGTTTTATATGGAAAATATTATATTCGTGTGAGAAATTCTTTTATTTTAAAAAAAGAAGAAAAAAAAAACTTTACAATTTACGTTACCTAATAGGGTTGAAAAAAAGCCAATGTTTTCTTGTTGACGAGCCAGCCGTTGATGAAGGATTCTCTGGAGTTGATCGAGGTCTTGGGGTTGATCTCTTGGGTATTAAAAGGAGGACTATGATGATAAAGTAAAAAATCACCACGACCTGTAACCCACAAAAAAAATCAACAACTTTATTTATGTACAAAAGAGAGAGAGAGAGAGAGAAAGATTTTCAACATTTAATTTACTTTCTATACAATATCACTATATATACATATATATATATATATATATATATTATTTTATACGCTGTCTAGTCTTTTCTTAAACATTCAACTTTTTTATTGTAGTGTCATCAATCTTTTCCAACTCATTTTCTTCTACTTTGCTACCCCCAATGTTTTTTTTTACTTGTAAAAAAAAGTTATTTTCAAAGAATGAACCCTCCCAATTCTTTTTCATCTGTCAGTAGAGAGTACAGTGGTTAACACTACACGATGCGAAAATATTTATAGACTTTTATATATAAAAACTTGTGTGATATATTTTACTCTTCAAAATAGGTCCTACACCTTTTTACAATATAAAGTTGATCCATTACATTCACGTGTGTATACATACAAATGAAATATGGGAGGGAAAAGTTTATTTTTTTGTAGAAAATGATAGGAAAGTAGTATACATAATCCACAGTATCAGAAATAACAATTTGCCAAAGTTTTGTCATTATAATGAAGTCATGACTGGAAATATTGTTTTTTGTATGAGTGTAACCCCACACTTATAGAGTTGGGTGCAAACTGCCAAGGTATTGTATTTTGTCACAATATGTTAATCAAAATGAAAAATACAAGTCTGCGTATGTACATATTTTCTACTTTGTAATGTATAAAGATAGAAATTTTGTATAGTCATAAATTTTTTGCATACGTTGATTAGACACTTTTTTTTTGTTATTTCTAAGCACAAAGCCATCGCTTTGGGTTTCCATTGTCAGTTGTATTTTGTGGGGGTGTGTGTATGAGAGAAAGTCTGATGTACAAGAGTACAAGAGTTATAAGAGAAAGTACTTGGATAGACTCTTTTAGCTCCAAGTCATTTTAGTAATTGTCCAACTTTTGAGTTTTGGTCGTTCAACATTCAAAATTCAGTTTGCTGTTCTTACTTTTACCGTCGTCTCGTCGACCACTCTCTTTGAAATTTCCTTGTGTCTCACTTTTTCTTTATGCTTTCCACTATTGTGTGCACTTGAGGAAAGTAGTGGAGGAGGAGGGGTTGGGTCGAGACAAATAATACAAAGTGAAAACTTTAACTGGTTCTCTCTCTCTCTTTTGGCTCTCCAGCCGCGTCCTGACAGTTTCTTTTCACTCTCATTCTATCATACGCTTCATATTTTGAGCCAAAGAGGAAAAGACACGAAAGGTCATGATGGAGGACAAAAGAGAAAGAAGGAAGGAAACGATGAGAGAGAGAGAGAAAGTTTGTCTTTTATTTAGTTATTTTAATTTACTTATTGTAAATTTCTACTCTAATAACTAAAAAAAAGGTGAGTGATATAGCAAAAAAGTGGGATTGGGATCGCAAGTTGACATTTTAAATTATTTTGAGAGAGAGGAAAAATATATGAAATATTTCATTCATAAATATGATCAACTGACAAGAGAGAGAGAGAGAGAGTAAATGTAGTACTTTAATTAGAGTATCGTTAACATAATCAATTTTTCAAGATTAAAAAGTTTTTATACAAAATTTCATGTACAATTTATACAATCTACTGAGTGAGTATATTCTACTCACTGTGAGGAAATTAAAAATAATGCTCCATACATTATGATAGTACATTTGATACTGTCTCATTGAGTTACATGAAGAGAGTAATGTGGACTAGAATGAGAAATAAAATCCCATTGATTTTCTACAATTGCTAATATGCAATTAAAATTTTTCTTTATGAAATTATAAAATCTAACTAACGCTCTCTAAGTCTCCCAGCAATTGAAAAAAGTAAGGAAAAGGACACAGCGAGAGAGAGAGAGAGAGGAAGAGGAGAAAAGAACGTGGCGGAGAAAACTTTCAACAAACTTGTATGTTAATTAAATTATTTGAACAAAGACGTTTTCTTTTTAAAATGTAGCATTCTTAATGAACCTTCAAGACCCAAGATTTTTCATAGAGAAAATGGAGAGAAGAAAAGAGAAAGCTCTCTTTGTGGGGTAGGCAAATATTTATGCACAAAAAAATGGGATGCAAATATTTATGACTTTGTTCAAAAGAAAATATGGTCTACTTTCTCTCTCTCTTCATTTTTTAGTCTTTTGAAGTTTAGAGAAAAGACGTTGTAAATTTTAAGTGTGCAGCAAAAAAATTTAAGAATGTCTCTTAAGACTTAAAATACAAACACAGTGTACACAGTTGTTCATTGTACTTTGATATTAAGAAGGGAAAGAATGAACAAGATAAAAAAAAAATTCTTCCTTCTCCTCCTTTCACTTCCAGTTCTCTTCACCTGAATCAAGTGTCATTGATATTCCAAAAAGGTTTTGTTCATCAACTACAATTGTACCTCAGGTCCCTCCTTCTCAGTTTTTTTTCCCAACCCAACATTTTTAAATTTATAATCATTTCTTTTTTGGCCAAAGAATTTTCAAAAAAAAAATTCCCTTGACTTTGACTCTCATTTAATTTTCTAATTGACCCATCTCGTAATTAAATTTACGACATACCACAAAAAAACGTGTCTAAAATTTCCATTTAAATAATGTCTAGCCTTCATGACTTTATATATTTTCAAAAAAATTCAAACGTTTTTCTCCTTTAAAATAATTCGAAATATTTTTTGTCAAATAAAGACAAAAATTTTAGAGAGATTAACTCAACCAATGAAAAAAATTAAAGTGTAAAAAGTAGAGTGTAGAATTTTGAAATAATTAATTAAATTTCTTTTGTTTCCTTTCACAGTAAACATTTCACAATTTTCAAAGAGGTATGAAAAGACGAGTTTAACAAAAGAAAGAGAGAGAGAAAGGGATATTGACTTTGGTTGTTATGTTGAAAGTTTTGTAGATTTCGGAGAAAACATTTAATAAATAATTTATTGTTGGTAAATATTGGGTTATGGTTTATTTGTCCACTCCACACTCAACACTCAACACAAAACACGTTCATAGAACGAAAGGGCTAGAAAAGTAAGCTAAGGTTACGCAAAATTAAAGTCCCGCCCTCTTTTTTTGTTCCAAATCCCTGGATGAAAAAGAGAGAAAAAGTGTGTGTGTCAAGTTCAGCTCATAAATTGAGAGAGACGAATAGTTTTTTAGCTTGAACAGAGAAACCCTCCATGAGAGGAAACCTTGTACAAAATTTGTTGGACGTGTATTTAACTATATACAATATTATCATATAAGTAGAAAAACGACTCTATTTTATACTCGTATCGAGCTGTATCTCGTGAAACACAAGACAAAGTGTGAGAACACAAGTGGCCAAGTGGGCGTTACGTGTAAATTACTCTAAAGAGCTCTAAAAAAATTGTTTCTCCCCGTCCAACAGTTTTTTTTTCTCCTCCGACTTGTTGTCTCGACTTGAAGACTTTGTTTTTGTTATAGTACGAATACATGTACACCATTTTTTCGTTCAACTTTTTTTTCTTTGCAATCATCACTTTCTCAAGCTCATAAATTTATAAAAAAACAAAACAATATAAATGTCATCAAGTCATAAAAAAATAAACCCTCTCATTGACACAAAAAAAATAAATTAATTTTGAATTGTGTAAAACTTTACAAATTCTTATATAAAAGGAAAGGAGAGAAGAAAGAAAAGTAATTTTATAAAATTCATTGAAAGCTTCTTGATAAATTACATTACAAACAATGGGATCGTACGTGAGATAAATTGGCCAAAGTTATCTTTTGTAATTTTCTACCTACTTTTTCTATACTTGTACATGTACATTAGCTAGTATTATATCACTAGAGTGTAGTTAGTGTTAAAATGATGATGATGAGTAATATGGAAAGAAGACTCAAGTCAAGGTGATGAATTCTATGGAGTCTTCTCTCTCTCTCTCTCTCTTCCAAAAGAGATATTAGACCCCATAGTTTTTGAAGGAGGAAAGAGAGTGTCTGGGATGAAAATGATGCAAAATTTTCTAATAATTGTTCATTGTACTAACTAATGGAGACAGGGAGATTGAACCAATGGATGACAGTGTACCATCACTATCCTCTCGTCACCACCAAAGAGTAAATTAAATGACAAAGTTTAGGTTTCATCATCATGGGCTCTTTGATAAAGTTTTGTCTATATGTACATCAAATCCTATTATACTTTATAGGGAGGGAGGGGATACAATGCTAAGAAATGCAAGTTATTCTAAAGGCCATGCCCTTGGATAATCCATCTATTCCTTTGCTTTTCCTTTTGCTCTGCTCTAATGGAGAAAGCGAAACCTTTCTCTTTATTCCATCCTTCTTCTCTCCATTTTCTAAATTCAACTTTCTCTTTTCCCATGGAATCTCAAACCTCTGTTAAAACCCGCAATACCCGCATGCTTTGACAATACATTTTCATATCAACATATCCCCTCACTGATATTCATTTCTCTCTCTCTCTCTCATGTCACTTACGTAGTACGCATTCATCAGAAGAGAGAGACACATCATGTCATTTATGATTATAATTTATATGTCAGTTAAAATCTTGTAGTTAGTTTTCCTCAATAAGGAAAATCCCGTCTCTCTCTCCATTCAGTCCAATTCAAAGTTTAAAAGCCTTTGGTTAATGAGTAATGTATATAAGTTGTGTGGATAGAGTAGGTAACGTTAGTAGGTGTAGATAGTTTTCCCCTTTTGTTTCACCTTTTCGACTCCATGTCAAATAATTCAGGTCTACCTACATAGAGTGTAGAGAGAGAGAGAGTAGTAGTGAACCAAAAGGGGTTTTTCATATGGAATTCCCTAACCTCAAGCTCTTTCTCCTCTCCTTCTCACTTTCATTTTTGTGTATCACATCCCTATAACATGTGCTTGTACTTTTCACTCAATTCAAACACTGGAGATGGGAGACGGGAGACGAGAGAGAGACGGAGTGGGTTTTTTATAATGAAGGCATGGCATGGAAGAGAGTGAAAAGGATGGAGGACTCTAGCTCAAATGATGACTCTATGAGTTATGGAGTGAATTGAGTGTGCATAGAAAACTCATGTAAATTTCTACTTAGCCCCCTTTACATTTGGTTACCTCGTTGGTACTGTCCTGGAATTAAATTTCATTCTGTTGCATCTTGTGAAAATGTCAAGCTTAGCTTTAGCCTGACTTACTCTCAGCTTCGAGCATACTTTCCCCATTATGTACACGTTCATATATATTTTCTCTCTCTCTCTCTCTCTCTCTCTCTCTCTGGTCTTTTTGTGTCATGTTGAAACACCTGCCTCCCTTCTGCCCTCTTCAAAACTCTCTCTCTCTCTTCATGACGTACAAACTCAAAGGCCTATGACAAAAAGGACTCTCTCTATAATAACATATGTAGATTATACACATTCATCAAATTGAATTCGACCAAAAAAGAATATATTGAGGCTATAACAATATATAACGATTCTCGTTTTATATCTTTACTGATATGACCATGGGGTACTAACTGTCCATAGTAAAAAAAAATATTTCTGTACATATTTCAAATTCTTTTTCTACTTTGTTTGTGTCCCCTATATTATACTCTCCTTGTGTGTGTGTGTGTCCTGGAGTGCACAAGATTATATTCTCTGTCTTTCCCTATCATTGTAGACCGAACTGGACTGGAAGAGTCCTTAGCGGAGTAAGTAAGTAAAAGAATTTTTTTCAAAATAAAAAAGTAAAGCACCTTGCCTCAGAGTCTCTCTCTCTGTACTTTTACCAAGTTGTGCTTGTGTGTTATACATCTGTGGCTACCGCCTCCTGTTACAAAGACTGTCTTTATGTAATGCTTATCTTGTACATGTTACGTCTAAGTTGGTTCTGAGCTTGCCATGTGGATTTGAAATTGAGCCTTTTTTTCTCATACAGACACACACATCATGAATTGACTATAGGGACAGACAAACACACACATCAAAAACCATAGATTGTAACTGTATCTATTGTAAGCTATCAGCCATCATATAAGAGAGATCCCTTCACGTAGATTCTCTTCCTTTCCCTTTACCTAGACTCTTTTCTTCTACCAGAAAGAAAATAATCTGATTCAAACTCATGGACTATACCTCCACACACACACAAAGTCTAAAGGTATGTCTGGACTTGGTGAGAAGAGCTAAAAAAAACTTGGTGTTTTCAGTGTCTTGCCTAAGTTTCCACTTTCACTAGCACTTTTCTAGGAGGGGGAGGAGGAGGGGATTGTGAAAGTAAGTGCACCATGAATAGATATATATCATGTACGAGTACTACTAGGATGGATCTTATATCATCATGGTTTCTCCACTAAAAAAAGAGAAAGTAGTAGCATCCTCATAGTTACGTCTATTTGTAACCGTCTCTTGTAACAGACTTCAAGTACAACGTTTGATTTTGACTATGTGAAAAAGAGAGAATAGCAAGTTTTTTTTTCACTGAGGGAGAAAGCTGGAGAAAGCGTAACTCCCATACACAGAGAAGGAGAGAATAGACCAGAGTCACAAAAACTTGTACTGACTCACCTCCATATACTTGCACACACACACTGTGTGTATGTAAGATAGACTAGGATAGGTGTATAACTAGAGTGAAAGCGGTTCCAGTGTTAGTTCTAATCCATTATCTGCTCATCCTTTAAAATGAATAGGGCCATGTAGGCAAACTTTTTTTGTGCCATGATTCTGTGGGAGTTTCTTTGGTTAGCTCTGGAAAAATGTAAGCCTGTCAGACGAGAGAGAGAGAGAGAGAGAGAAAGAAAAGAGGGGGGAGGGGTAGAGAAAGTAAGGAGGAGAGGCTGTCACTTGAATTTCCAGTCGAATCAACCAGAAGCTTTTGGTGGGTGTTAAAGTTCGGTCTTTCGTAAAAGTAAAATTTCCTTTATTTGTCATAGTTAGTCAGTCACCTTTCCTCTTTCCTTTTACATTTAAATATGAAATTGATATGAATAAGAATAAGTGTACACACAAATAAAATAAAAAACTCGTCAAGTGCAATGATGCATCTCCATAAACTTTCTCTTTTCCTTTTCATCGTCTCTACTTTATAATAGAGCTATTGCCAAGGAGAGAGAGAGAGAAAGTTCACCGTTACATAATATATACGATGATTGCTTGTTAGTGATTGGAAAAAAGGAGTCTTTTCATGCATTATTATTAAATAGATATCAAGAGTAGCTTTTTATAGGTTATAGATAAACAGCCTTTCCTATTATATTTTTCATGTATAATATTCTATAATATCATATAAAATTTTATAGGAGGACACACACACCACACCACACAAGGTATTAGAATGATTAATAACTGTTACATGGTTTAGAAAATTATGATGATATTTCTTTGGGTCATGGAATGGAAAATCATGCTCAGACTTGAGAGAGAGAGAGGAGGGGATTGAGTATTTTGTGATAGTCGAATCTGAAAATGGTTAGAGACACGGACTTATTATAACCACATGAAAGAGGAGGGACGTGTGGATAATATACGTAATATAGAAGCGATAAACGTTGGTCATTTGCAATGAATCAAGGAAGAAGAAGGGCAAGGGAATATATCTATATTACACTTCTTGTCATATCTAACCAAAACTTATGTTCCATGAAATCTTGTTGAGGGAAGTACACCCAGAAAAAAAAAGGAGACGTACATACTCCCTAAAAGAAAGTCATAGCCCAGTGAAAGTGAACAAGGTTAAGAATTTTGAGATGCTTATAATACCAAAGGACTCAACCTAAAAAAAGTGAGTATATTTAAAGCTGGATAAAAGCTAACTGAGCGTAAAATAAGTCATTTTCTGTTTGTGTAATGGATTGTTGCCTACCCATAAAGTATACAGGGATATATATATATATATATACTTTATTATATACTCGTACATACAAAAGTGACAGTAGAGTGCAGAGTGTTGGTGAGGTGGAAGAACGTCCTTCTCGGTCAATTTGTTTACACAAATTTATTTAAGGTTTAAAGAGTCATTTAAGAAAAGGGAGAGAAAGGAGGAGTCTCATCATTTGTGTCTTTCCTTTTTCTCTTTATCTCTATCTTAGTTATCAAAGTACACAAAAGACAGTTAAAACTTGTGACCATCCACTGGATGGATGGTTCATGGTAAATATTAACGTAATGAATTCACTGGCCCCTCCACCACTTTGAATCACGTTTAACTTTAACAAGTTTTCACTCTCTCTCTCTCTCTTGTATGCAGGCTGGTGTGTAGTGTGTGTGTGTGGGGATGGCCAAGGACTGGAGGGAATCAAAATCCAAAGTTTCCTTTGACAAACAACATTTTCCTCCACAAGTCCATGATATGTGAGCTTCCTACAAATAGGTTGGGCTCTGGACAATGTATTTTCTACCCTAATGTAATGTAAAGACCGAGAACGTGGTTATATATAAAACCCAAGGCTTTTCTCTCTCCATGAGACGGAAGAACAGGTCAATAATCGTACTCTTCCTTTTTGTCTTTTGTCTACAGAGAAAACAACAGAGAGAGAGAGACAGTTGAAGACAAAGCGAAAAGTTAATTCCTTGACACAATGTACGAAAA
The DNA here is from genome assembly GCA_034700945.1 of Arrhopalites spinosus. Taxonomy (NCBI): domain Eukaryota; kingdom Metazoa; phylum Arthropoda; class Collembola; order Symphypleona; family Arrhopalitidae; genus Arrhopalites; species Arrhopalites spinosus. Next base: position 24,301 of record JAQIVZ010000875.1, on the reverse strand, counting down.
GCAAAAGCAACGTCAGAGTGAACAGTCATTAGCGTCGAGAAGGAACTTATTGCTTTACAGATTAGCAATAGACTTTGACACCTTCGACTGTACTCTCTCTCTCTCCTTCATGAAACCCAAGCCACAGCACTCTATACCCTAAAAGTTTTTTTTTCCTGTTCACAACTCGCTCTCTTTCCTTTTGACTTGTGTGCTCTCTAGCATGGTACTGGCTATATAAAAATATAGATATACTTGCTCTCTGCATCTGTTGTATTGTGTAGGAAGACTGTAATGTACTCTCCTTTTTATTATCCCCTTCTATTGGATTGTATTGTATTGTGTGTGTTGTATCTATAGGTGACCAAAACTCTCAACTCTCCAGTCTCCCACTGATGTAATAGACAACAACAACACGTTGTCTATTGTACCTTTCCTTCTTGGCATTTTCCCTCTCTCTCTCTTTCTTGAAAAAGTATCGTTAATCGTTAAAGAGGTTTTTTTTGAGAATGGGAGCACAGAAGGAGAAGAAGAGGAATGAGCAAGAGCTTTCACTTGATGATTCTCACCAAAAAAAAAATGTTACAGTTAGAAAAAAACTCCCAAAAGGGAATTCGTATTATCCTGGATTTTCAACACATGTTTTTAAATACTCTAGACACCTGACATGACTCAAATTCTCTCATGTCTTTTTGTTGTCATAAAAAAAAGTCTATAATAAAAAAAATGTCTTTATACTCAGCTCCTCATATATTTTTACATCCCTTTTTTATTAACTAGAATGACAACATGACAATATATATTATTATGGACTATGGTACTCATAGAAATAACAATACACTTTTCATTTTCATAATCATAATATCCACCATTCCCTAAAAACGACAGTACTGTAGTACGAGTACAGTCAAGTCGAGTGGTGAATGAAAGAGGATAAGAAATTACTAAAAAAAGGAAAATGACAGAAGAGGGGCCAGTTTTGTATTCTTTACAGATGGAATTTAAGCGAGGAAAAATGATAGCCTCGATTGGGTTGTTGAAGGAAATTGGTTACAATGCGATTTTTGAGAACAACAACATGGTGGGACATTCAATATAAACTACCGTTTACTCTCTCTCGTGTGTGTGTGTGTAGAGGCCAAAAAAAACTATTTGGCTAGAAAAAAAAGAGAGCCTTTTCGTCCAACCATTTTCCTCCTTGGGGAGCAACTGAGACTATGGCGATAAGTAAGAGAAAAAAAGAGAATGGGAATGTACACAAGAGGAGGAAGAGAGAAAAAAGAGTTGAGTGTATATAGATCTAGGTAAATTGGAGAGATGAGGGGACGTGAAAGTGTTATCTAAGTTACAACAGACTATAAGATGTGCTTTGTTTTAACGATCACGCCCCGGCCGTAGATTTCCAATTTCCATCAGATATGAACCACAATTGAATTGGGGGCTCTATCAATGACGCTCTTCATTTTAGAGAGAGAGAGAAAGAGGCGGGAGAAAAAAAAGGGGAAATGGAGAGGATGGGAGAAAAAAAGAGAAAAGAGAAAGGCAAAAAAAATAAATTCATCCTATGTTCTTCATACTATACACTATAAAGTAGTTACACTTACACAAGAAAACACACACACACCTGAGACGTGCCTCATGCCCAAAAAAAGGTGAATGGTATTTGTCTATAGAAAAGGTGAGAAGAGAGAGAGAATGTCATTGGTATTCCACAAATGTCTTTAAAATTCATTTATGATTCGATTGGGACTATTGTATAAAATGCAGAGAGGAAAGGAGAGTGGAATGAAGACAGTGACAAATACGATTGAAAAGCTCTTTTCACCTCATGATAAATGTGTGCACAGAGGTAGAAGAAAACATGGAGAAACTAGAGAAAGAGAGAGAGAAAAGAGTGAAAGGATAAATATATAAAAAAAAGAAAGTTTTTTTTATAAACTAAAAGAAAACCCCTAAAGATATACTATTTCATGTATATTATTATTTATATTACGTGTACATCTTACATCAAATAAAACATAGTACCCAGGTAGGTACTGTATCAACTGTGTGTCTGTTGAGCGTAGGATGAAGACATTGTTTGATTTTGAAAATTGAGATTGATGATAATTTAAGAGGAAAGGGGAGGAGAGTCGTAAAGGAAATCGAAAATAACGTATCATATTCATATTACTAAATTCTACCTACTTTTATGTATACTGTATTCCACACAAAAATACTATTTTCTACTAGACTACTAGATGAAACCCTATGTACACTTATAGACAAAAATAAAATTGTATTTTGTACTTTGTATTCATGGAGTGAGAAGGAAAAAAAAGCCTCTAATTTAAGTAGAAAATGGTTGGGGTTTTTTGTCACATTTGAGTATTATCTATAAAAGTTGGAGTTGTATCGAATTTTTTTTCCAAGTTTTTTTTATTCTGTCTGCGTCGACTACTCTAACTACTGCCGGACTAACAAGATGATTTTTTAAAGAGAAAAAAGAAACAAGGAATGATGGACAGAGAGAGGTAACTGACATGGAAAATAATAAGAATTATGAGTACAAGACTACTAAGAAAAGGAGTAGTTTTTCTTACAGTGACGTAGATGATGGCATCGGTAGAATAGTCAATAGGAGGACCAATATGATGTTCTGAAGACGAAAGGAAATGATGTTTGCCCATTTGGTCTCGTCGGGCACGGCTCAGGGCTTCACGATAAAGGGCCGGTAACAAATGCTGGTGGTTGCATAGGCCGGCTTTCCTGTATTTCAATCCATAGAGCAATCATACAATTTCCGGATTATCCTCTACTTTTTCTTTTCTTCCTCCTCTACCCTCCCCTTTCTTTCACTTGAACTGTTTTAACTTTTGAATCTGTCTATTCTTGTAAGATTTTTCATGGGTCTGTACGTGTACAGATACATGAAAGATCTTTTCTTTTAGACATTTAATTTTTATGGGGAATACAATTTTTCCTACGTTTCTTCTTTAAGTAAATAAATGGCAAATTTTTGAAGATAAATATAAACAAAATAATTCATTAGATTACGCACTTGGGATTTGCGCATAAGGCCTCTTCCGCTGCCACTTGGAGGTTTAGACTGTCAGGTAAGCCGCCGAGAAACATCATTTTATGCCGCCGCAGCGTGTCCTTTAAAAACAGAAATAGAAAATACATTGATTGTGATATCCTCATCATTTAAAGGTTTTTTTAAAAAACATGAGACCAAAGAGAGTCATGTAAAAAAATACGTGGAAATTTAAATATTTGTCGGAACAAATGGCAGGAAAAGTCTCTAAAGAAAAAAACGGATATGGATAGTAAAAAAAGAGACAGATGAAGAACAAACCAAAATCTTGATTCCATTTGACAGAAATCTCATAAAGAGGAAAAGGAAAAGAAAAATGAAAGAAAGTTTGTATGGAATAAGTGGTCTATCCCAAATTATTCATATCAAAGGGAAATGAGAGGAAAATTGGAAGAGAAAAAAAAATGTCGACATTATTAAGTTGGTTTTAAAATATACTCAAGAAAGGTTGAATAAAGAAGGGGAGGGGAAGGAAAGGGAAGAAAACTCTTGGGTTTGTATTGAAGACAAGAACATGGAATATTATTATTATCCGTGTCGGATTCATTCTCAAACTTCTCTTCTTTTTTTAGTTTTTTTCCTTTCCTTCTATTCTTTCTTATCTTTCTCTGTAAAAAATTGTACGAGTCGAATACGATTAACAAACTGGAGGGGTTTTTCTCTTTTACTTTCTCTGCGTGCTTGCCTTACATGTAAAAGTGAAGGATGTGGGACAGAGAGAATTTTCAATTGTACCCAGTAGAATTTATAGTCCATTTTTTTCGTTTTCTACTTTCTCTCTCTTTTTTTACCTTTCTATATTCCACCTTTTGTTTCACTTTGCCCACAAAACGGTTCAACAAGAAAGTTTTTGAACATAACATAACCAACAGGTTATTACTTGGCAAATCGATGAATGGGAAAGAGGCCTCGTCTACTTTATCCTCATGTCCCTCATATTAGACAAGAGGAAAAAATTCAACAATTTTTCTACTCATATTCTTTTTTTTACTACAACGACTACTACTTGAAAAATAAAATTTCTTGTCTACATATCATATTCCACCATATATCAAGAATACTTGTAGAAAAAAAGACTTTCTCTTTTTTTTATTATTACATCCGTTTTTTTTCTCTTCACCTCCCTCTTGAAAAAAAAGTTACCAAGTCGAAAATTTTATTCAAGAATTTATTGTATTAAATTAAATTGAGACACTGTCAGTTCTAATAAGACAAGCGGCTGAATATGAGTTTCTGGAATTCAGAGAATTTTTATTACCGAGAGAGAGAGAGAGAGAAAGCAGACACTTTTTTTTGGTCTATGAGGGACACAAGGTTGGGAATAAAAATATTTAATAATAATAAATAATAACCATAAAAAAAATATTTTTTTATTTCATTTCTCAGTGTCAATGTCGTCACATATTTATTATTACATATTATATGTGATGACTTTGATGGTGGAGAGTTATTTGTTTTTTTTCCTACTTCAAAATATAAACTTACTTGTACATCCAGGAGCTCTTTTATTGGACTTGGTCTCTCCAGTCACTTTTCTTTTTCTTCCTTCCTGTTTTGTGTGTTGATAGAGAAGGAACAGAAACAGAAACTGAATTTTTTTTCTTGTCAGTTTTATTTTAGAACAATTTATCTGTACACAATATATTTTTTTATAGAATTTTTCTATATATGAAAAAAAACAAACAAAGTTGGCTTAGACTGTCACAGAAGAAGCTTAAGAATGGTCCCTAATCCAAAAAATGTGAGTGATATGCTATTGTAATATTTTGTGGAGAAAGAGAGAGAGAGAGGATCCAGGTTGGAGACCTCAGTTCTCACTACGGACACGGCAACTGGTCGTATGAGGGGAAAAAGGTCCGTGTGCCTTCTGCCTCGAGTTTGTCCTGTGGTGAGGGAAGAAATATTTTTCGTACCCACTCTTTCTCTCCTCACAAAACACTTACACAAACTCCCCTTTCACTAAAGACCGATAGAGTCTACCTTTACTGTCTATACTCGAGTACTGTAGTAGAATTTTCTTTGCCGTTTCCCCCAAAATAGAGCCTCCTTTTCCCAAACTCTTCAAAATGTAACCCTGTCCGAAAATGTGCGCCGAATCTTCAAGCCACAGATGCTATAATAATAAAGAGAGAGAGAGAGAGAAAGTGTGTGTGTACTCTCGTGCGCCCCTTTACTTTCTCATTGAAATGCATTGAAATGAAATTTGATAATTAAGGTATATTAATACATAGGAGACTATGATTTTCTATAGAGAAAGGAACATCTACAGATAATGTGTGTGTGTGTGTACAAAGTATAGTACTTTATAATATTAAGCTCAAACTTTGGTAAACATGATGGGTATAGTTATAAAGGAGGAGGAGGAAAATATTTTCTATATAAATTTCCACTAAAAATCAAGGTATCGATTACTCCAAACCTTTTTCATAGTGAAACACACACCAACAACATTGGAAATAGATAAGAAGTGTGAAAAGAGAGAGAGAGGGAAAAGTCTTTCTCCCTTCTCTTTAAGAAAGAGAGAGAAAGTGAAAGGGGAAAAAGAGATTTATATTTTAAATTTTAAAAGCATTGCATTGTTGCTCCATTAAAAATTCATTCGATTCACTTGGACTCCAAGAGAGAGAGAGAGAGAGTATCACTAATAGTACATATATATATAGTGGTGATGGTGATGCTAATGTGACGTGTGCGGGTCGAAAGAGTGAGAGAGAGAGAGGATTTTCTTGTGGCCTTATTCTGTCTCATATATGTCACATGGATGCTTCCGGATTAGACTCGTCTTTTTCAGCTTTTCCAATTTCCTGTCATTAGTATTGTAGGCTGGAAATTGAATTACTAGATACAAACTACCCACAATGACTTTACAAAAGAGCGAGAGAACCGGAGGGAACAATGTGTCGACATGAATATTATACAAGTCAATTGTGAATTAAAATTTATTTTTATTTTATAATGTTCCTTTCATAAATTTCCCCTCCCAAAAAAAACTTTTTTCTTTCTCTACAAAAAAGCACACATGCAAAGCATCCATGGGGGGGATGCCGGATACAATGATATTTCCATACAAGATTGGTAAAGAACGTGAGGAGTTTTGATGATAAAAAAAGGGAAAGGGAGACACACAACGCCCATTTCATGAATCCTTATTGAGTATATAGGGCATGACAGGGATCTAAGAAAACAATTTTTAATAAGCTTTTTGCTAAGATCCGAAAGAACCTTCTCTTCCGCTTCGTCTTCTTGGTGCATCGTCAGTCTAGAGGAGTCCACACACGGCCCAGTAGGACTAGTTATTGAAGCAATTTGGTATAAAGTTTTTTTTTACGTATCCCTTTGGTGTGTACTTATGATGTCAACTTTCCCTACTGAGTCTGTGTTTGTACTTATGTACATACATAAATATATGTAAAATATAAAAGTAGCTTTTGGGTTTTGTGGACGTTTTTAGATTACTCTGTCACATCTGGGTGTGGAAAAAGCTAGCAAGTATCTCAATGAATGAGAGTCTTGAATCATTTTCTACTGGACTGGAATAACAATGGGGGACAGGATACAATCGCTTGACTATCATCATCCTCGTCTTCATTACCCCATATAATATCCAACTTACATTATACATTATAATATACATACAGAGACTTATGGGTGTCGAGTAGGTTGGGTAGTTTTGAGGTTTTATCTCCCTTTCTCCTCTCTCCTCTCTCTCTCTCTTTGGTCGTAATGAGAACAAGTTTTCTCTCGTAGGAGAAAATCAGTGTCGTCATGTTCTTTCTTCCCTTGAAAACTGGATTTAATGTTGGTGATGGAGACAGGGAAGAAATCTTGGCGAAGGTGAAGAAGAAGACTCAAGAATTCATTCATTTCATTTAGCCCACTCTCTCTCCTTTTCCTCGTCTCAAGTCATTCGTCAGGAGTGTAATGTGTTGACAGTCAACCAATGAGGAGGGATTAGAGATGGAGAGTTCGTGTTAAGGCTGAGGATGGTTGTAACTTACACACACACACACTCCCTCTCCCTCAACCAATGGACTGGTGGTGGTGACAGCCACAATCTTAAAAGTAAAAAACTTGCCCTTTTTTTACCTCTCTTAATATACTGGCCTACATGTCAAATGCAATTATTAACTACTGGGAGGATTTTCTTCTATTCCACTGACTGATTCATGTGTGTGTGTGTCAAGTCGTCCCAAAAATATACTACCGTCGTGTCCTCCATACTAGTAGTATCTTATGTCTATATATTTTGTACAGTTGAAGAATCTCAATCTTTTTACTATCTTTTTCTCCCCATTCCTTTTCTTAACTCGCATACTTGCATGTACATGTACATGGACGTACATGAGCTTTTCCGTCTCATTTATTTTTTTTTATCTTTTGTACTATATAGAAAATTTATATCGTTCCCATATCTCACTTCATAATAATATAATTTATTCGTGGATTTAGAGTCAAGACTTTCATTAATGATTTTGGCTAATGTAATATGTAATAAAATGGACCATTATAATTTGTTAACTCTTTTCTTCTAACTTAATTTCTAGTCATCTATCAATCCTTGGCCTCTACAGTATTGATCGGAGATCAAGTTGGGTAATCATTAGTGAGACAGAATAAACGTTTTTAGTTCTTGTTACATACTGAGTCTATAAATACAGATATGATGGGGGAGTGGAGGTTAATGACAATTTATCCTTGACTGATACTGTACGAAAACAAATGTAAATGTACTACTACTGATACATTTTTGTTTATGACTACATTGTGAAAGTATATTGAGGAATATCGTTATTTAAATTTTGAAATTTCTTTTGTAAGTAAAAATACAATCTGGCAAATGGATGTTGACTTGGTACTGACAAACAACGGGGGGTTGAGTCAACCATGTGACATAGACAATTTATAATCTAGAAATAGAAATTGGTATGCTTTATGCAACAATAGAAAATAGAATCCATATAAATTTGATGGTTGTATGATCAATAATCATGACTGTCTCTGTACACTCTACAGCTACAGATCAAAGAGATGGAGAGAGAGAATTTTATATAGAGAGAATTGCTTGGTTGGTTTGTCAACAAAGATTGAAAAAGTCAGGGCGAACATTCTTGAACTCTCCTTCATTATGAGAGTTGTTTTGATGGTTTGACGGTTCATCATCATCGTTTGGTAAAGATGGCGGTTCTCTTCCACATCAATTATTCCACCAGGATGAGAGTGCCTAAAGGAGCTAGCTTTTACGAGCCAAGGTTCGTCGAAAATGAGCAGGTTAAGACTATGAATTCAGTTCCATCACTGTACAAAACAACTACTGACATGCCTACTAATAAAAACCCGGGGGCAACCTACCCATGTAACATACGTACCATACTCATTTATTATCACTGTATTAACTGTCCTTAGCACAGTCAAACTAGTAAAACGAAAAGTTTCAGGCAAAGTCCAACAACTTTCCTTTCTCAAAATCTGATTATACGTGTAGTCATATGCTCTATAATAGTGTAATAAATAGATCACATTTTTTTCGTATCTAGTCAAGAGAAAAAAATATTAGCATTCGCAATGGATTATTATGGAACAAGAAATCTAATCTGTCTCACAGAACTTCACATAAAAACAAAATGCAACTTTTGGGGATATTTAATACATTTTATCGTTTCCTATAATTCCTCCTACTAAATATTATGTTCCTATGTATGGACTGTCTGGATATAAACAAAAGTTGCAAAAAAAATTAGCAGTAGACTGCATACTCAGACAATGCCTATCAGGCATGGGTATACATGAAGCCACAAGAAATGCCGTATGATTGAAAATATACGTGTCAAAACTTTTAAAATGGAATCCCAATACGACGTAGGAATTTTGTTATAATCCATTTTGATTTATTATAAAGAAATACTATACATATATTCCATTTTTGTTAGTTGTTTACGTGAATCTGTAAAATATATATATTTACCTAAAATTTCTTTTGCCTGACAGATTTTTTTTGTGTTTAAGTTAACCGTCATTTTTATTTGTAATTCGATATATAGGTAATTATGTACTGTTTCTATATTATTTCAACTTTTTATATTTTAAAATTACATACAACTTTCAGGCGAGTGGCGTTTCAGAATTTAAAACGCTGGCATGATACCACATAAAAAGATGTGCAAAAGATTGCAAAACTAAGTTTAATCAAACTTCATTCGATCAAAAAGATTTCAGTTGCACCATATACAGTTTCATTACTTTGCTTTGGTATAATATAAAAAAAATATTTTAAGAGAAGCGCACAGAGAAAGACAATAATAAATTACAATATTAAATAGTTCATTGGGAAAAAAATATCCTTCCTGGATTCTCAACTTCAATGACGACTGAACTCTAGCACAATATTAATACAAATATATTGAATTGAATATATTATGATATATGTGTAACATTTTGGTAAAAGACTCTGAAAATCAGGAGTTGGCACGTAGTTCCTAACAGTAATACAATACTTATTGTTTCTACTCATTAATTAATAATTATATTGAAACATCAATTTCATACACTATGTAGTAACGAACTCTCCAATTACTTAACTTAATTGTTTTATAATTAAAAATACATCTTAAAAAGCTGGCTTAAAAAGACAAACATTTGTCGTATGAAACATGACCTTGTTTGACATTTTGACAATTATAATTTCAATTACTTTGACGTTAAATCATCATAGCAGGAGTCGCACACACGAACAGGTTTTTTACTACCTGTTGACAAAAAATAAAAATGATTAATGATATAGATCGATAAAGTCCCATTATGGTTGAATCCACACACTGTGCAAATTGAAAAATAAATAATAAATAAATACATACTCGGTAAAGATGCTGTGCGGGAAGAGCAATCGTTACAGAAAACTTGTCCACATTGACGACAATGGTGTTTTCGAATTGTGAGAGAAAATTCTTTGACACACCTAATAAATAATTATTTACACCAAAACGAAAATCAAATTTAATGGGTCTTCGAAATTTTTAAAAATACAAAACGTTTATTCTTACTCTCTATTCTGGCAATTCGTTACTAGAGAATCATCCATCCACTGACGAGCGTGTAATTTGGCACTATCAATTTGTAAGCTCTGGTTTTCTCTCCCTATACAAAATAAAAGTTTAAAGATTTTTCCAAGACACTACTGAACAGTAAAATTAATAAAATCTGCACCTAATTCATGTAAAGCAGCAACAGAGTCGTCCAGCTTTCTTCGACAGTCCTCATATGCTTGATGAGATGATTCGGCTTTACTTTGTTCTACAAGTAATTATAGAAACATTTTTGAATATAGGACAGTTCACACATTCCATCATTCGCATGGACATTTAAAAAAGTGAAGAATAAGAGAAAATATTTTGGAATTACCTGCTAAACATCTTTCAGATAAAAGAGCTTTTTCTTCTTCACTAGAATTCAACTTTTCCTTTAATTCTGGAAAAAACAGGACACATGTACATCTTTCATATGAGTATATTATATACAGATAATTTGGTACTTGTATAAATACGAGAAAGAAAATACAAAATATTGCAAGACTCACCAATATTTGAAAATTCCATTTCCGAAAGTTCAGTTTCTAGGGACGAAATTTTAGAAGTCTTATCGGAAATCATTGATATGTTTTCAGCTAATATTTTTTTACAATTCTCAATTTCTTGTGCTTGATTACTCAACGTCTCACTTAAAGTTTCAATCTTTGTTCTACTTTCAGCCTGAAAACAAAGAAACAACATTTGCATTGAAACCACAACTTGAAAATAAATGTGAGAATACTTACAATTTTAGCATCTGAAGAATTCAAGCGAGATTCGTAATCTTGTGTAATTTGATTAATTTTTGCAGACGATTCAGCAATAGTACTATTAAGAGTCTCCTCTTTTTTGGATACTAAATCTTGTGCGCTTTTTAATTCATTTTCCAAGGTCACAATGTTTTCTGATTTGATATTAATGACTGAGCGTGCCTCTTGTAATTCTGTAGATAACTTTGTAATTTCTTCCATCTTTCCCTTCAATTCTTGAGATAATTTTTCTCCAAGTTTTTGTACGGTAGTTAACTGGGTTTCTTGATTTACAATAGTAGTTTTTAAGGCCTCAATGTCTTGTAACGATTTCTTTTTTTCAGTAGACATTGTTTCCTAATAAATTTGTCATATATAGTCAACAATTATTAATCCAGAATTATAGTACTATTAATGTAATTAATTTTTACTGTTCTTTTATTTAGTCACCTGTAGTTTTTCTAATGCTTTATTCTTCTCTGTAATATCATTTTTCAATGAAGTAACACCGCCACGAAATTCATTAATTTCAGCAACTGCTCAAACAGAATGTCAAAAATGATTGTAGGTATTATCAATGATTTTTTTGCAATTACATTTTTATGCAAATATATTACAAGTTGTGTATGAGTTTTTAGTCATTACCTCTCTCCTTTACAGTCTTGACCAGTTGACCAACTTCTTCATCCTATTCCCCCAAAAAAGATACATAAGATTTAAAATGCCTCAAAAATCATAGACACCACGTGTAGCACAATATTATAGAAGTTGTTGGCATGTACCTTTTTCTTGAGCTGCTCTTGTAAATCTACAAGTTGGGCATGAAGGTTTCGCTTGTTTAGTGCATGCTCTTCGGTTTGTTGCTTCATAGACGACTGATAACTTTCAATTTCTAATTTCAAATTCTTCACGGTTTTGGACATTTCTACATTTTGTGACTGTAAAGCTTCCAATTCAGCCTTCAAAACCTCTGGATCTTGTCCCTCATCAGATTTTGCAGATTTACTAGAATCAACAACTTGCTGGGCCAACAACTGCGACGCTTGAGCTTGTAATGACTCGTATGTCTCCTTGGTCTACAAAACAGAGTACATATATTTTAGATGATATATATTATTCATACTCTTTTTTGTGCTAAATGTATTATACTTTATACATTGACTTTATACATTGAAATATATCTTTCTTTTACCTGTAAGAGTCCTTTAAGATGCTCAATTTCAGAATCTTTCTTGTATTGGGATTCCAAGTTCTCTGCTAGTTCCTTCTTTAACTGAATATGTTGACTCTCAAACTCTTCAATCCTATTAATATATCCTTCATTTGCCTTTCGGACTTCTGCTAAAGTATTTTTCAGTCCGGTAATGTTTTCACTCATTTCGTCAATCTGTTTTTCTTTCTCAAGAGTAGTTTGATTCATCATCCGTTGGACGCTAACTAGCTCTTGTCGTAGAACAGCAGCATCATCTACACTATTTCTGCATTTGAGTAAATGACAAGAAAAACATTACGCTCAATTCCTTTAATGACTACATTGCAATTTTGGTAAACAAATGTAATTCAAAAGTACCTGTGATTTAATTGAGTTTGTAAACTTTTGTTCTCATGTTTTACTGTATCATTCTCATCTGCTAGCGACAATAATTTCTCCTTCAATAATTCTTTATCCTTTCTAAGTTGTGAAGTTTGTTCCAATGCATCTGTTAATTGCTGCCGTTGTAAATTTAACTCTGATTTGACTGTAACCAACATAACAGTTTAGTCATTAAATTCAGCTTACATTTTAAAAAGCATAAATATAGTTAATAACTATTAGTTATATCATTTGTACAACATCTTACGTGATGTATTATTCTGTTCAAGTACATCTTTGGCATTAGAGGCTCCATTATCATCTTTTTTATAAAATTCAGTTTGAATTTTCATTACTTCTTTTTTTAGTTCTTCAGACATGCTTTTCTCCTCCTTTTTTTCCAAGAATCGAAAATATAACATACAAAAGAAATTTATATAAATAATTAAAATTTTAATTAGGAACAATGTTCTTAACTCCAGTGGAGTTACTCTACTCAATTTTGTCGTAACAAATGAAATTAGCAATTAAAATCATTAATCATCGTACCACAAGGGAAGTTTGTAAATTTTCAATCTCCTGTCGAAGAAATTGTATATCGTCATTGTCGGAAGGACTTGATTGATTAATTAATGAATTATCTCCACCCATCGGATGAGTTTTGATGTAGTGATCTTCAAGAGCTTCTGCGGATGGAAATGCTTTCATGCAGGGTGGACACTGTTTTTCCCAAATTAATAAAATAAAGTGAATCAAAAAAATCAATCTAATACACATAGATACGAGTTGTCAATCTACAAACAAAATTGTTAAATATTTAAGTTTGGACGTGGATTCTCACCAAAAATCCCTCAGCAGAAAGTTGTTCATCACTGTCTACAAATGATGCAGAGTTTTCTCCAGATCTTTGTCCATTTCCCTGCAACATAACAAATTATAACTAATGACATATTATGACAGTCAGTCAAAGGTGACAAGAAAGAGCAATACTCGATGAAACTAAAACAAAATAGCTTACCTTCTCTGTGATCTTGCTGACAAGATTTTTAATTGTGAACATGTTCAAAATAATTCTGAATAAAAACAATTGTACAAACTAAAAAGGAGTTTTTAATTAATTAACATTTGGTCAAAAATTTTTTTCATTTTTTTTCGAAAACGTGAACTGTGAAAAGGATATCAACGGTAGGGAAAATTTCGTCCTATGGAGAAGGAATAGAAAATCAAAACTACCCTTTAGATTCGTACGATTAATCATTTGCTCTTCAATTTAGATTCTAAATTTAGCTTTTATGTACAAGATAAGTCAAAACATGACATACGAGACCTGATTAGTTGTAATATTAAAGACCTTGAGTTAAACAACTTGCACTGTCCAGCTAGTCAGTCTAGAGAGTCAATCTCGACAAGGAACTTGTGTAAAATTATTTCTCCTGCCAAATCAAAGTCAGATCAAATATCAGATCAAATTCTTTTTTAATTCTACGAAAAAAGACAATTCTTTATAAGTAAATATGAGACTGTTAATTCTTGATGATGCCGACCAAGTGGTGGATTGGGCAGCTAAATATGTGGCCAAAAGAATTCGTGATTTTAATCCGTCAGCCGACCGGCTCTTTGTGATCGGTCTGCCAACAGGTAAAATTTATTATTTATTTATTTACAGACATGTTCTCCATACAATTATTAATGTCCTATTGAAATTTATGGATTTATTTTCTTTCCATAATACAGGTGGAACACCACTAGGAATGTACAAGAAATTGATTGAGCTTTACAAGGCTGGAAAAGTGTCCTTCAAGTATGTCAAGTCATTTAACATGGACGAGTATGTGGGTACGTGGAGTATTTTCCTGAAATCATGTTGAAACCTTTGAAAATTTTGATGAGCAGATGTATTATCGTATGATTATGGATTAAGGATTTAAAACTAATTTAAATCGTTGTTTTTATCGATAAAGGTCTGCCCCAAGAACATCCAGAGAGCTATCATCATTACATGTGGTCCAATTTTTTTAAACACGTTGACATTCAGCCACAAAATGTACACATTTTAAATGGTAATACTGCGGATCCTCAAGCAGAATGTGATAGATATGAGAATGAAAGTAAGTTTATAATTAATATTCAGATATCATATTCTTAATTATATTTATTAATGTATTGCATATAGCAGTAACATTTATTTTATGAAGGTTATTAATAAGACGGATTTTTAATTGTTTTTGTTATTATTGTCTTAATCAACCAGTTGCCAAAGCTGGTGGTGTCGAACTCTTCGTTGGAGGAATCGGACCCGACGGTCATGTTGCCTTCAAGTGAGTTATTTTAGTCTTTTGATGACATTTGTTATCACTGACATAATATTGACAAACTTTCTCGGAGAAAATTCCATAAGTAGAATGCACGTAAAGTCGTGTTGTGTCTTAGCTCATGAATATAAATAAGTAATAAAGAAATAGGTAAAACAATATCTGTAGATGCGTCAAGATTGTGGCCAAAGCTAGAAAGCTCTAGTAAAGGATCATATGTGACCTAATTTGGCTACTAAAAGTCATGTTCATACAATGTATGTTAGAACTATAGCGTCTACAGTAAAGGCTTAGATGGTATACATTGATTCAACTAATGACCTGTCAAGTGATAAGACATCCAAACAACTAGTTTGACAGTAATCCTGTTGATTTATTAGTATACGATCAGAAACAATTTTTGTGCTTCGTCATTTATTTTAATTTTACAACATTACAGTGAACCTGGGTCATCACTAGTATCTCGAACCAGAGTAAAGACATTGGCTCATGACACCATCATAGCAAACGTAATGTATTTCCAACTTATTCATGCATACATGCAATGACATGCATTGATACTAATAACTAATCTTTAAACTAATTCATTCACAGGCAAGATTCTTTGACAATGACATTAACAAAGTGCCCAAGCAAGCTCTCACCGTAGGGGTAAGAAATTAGTGATTTGTAAATGTTGGCAACATCAGAAAAAAATGTATTTAAACATTTCTAATACGTGAAAAGTGAAAATAAATAAATGAATTCTTAAATTTGTAACAGGTCGGTACCGTCATGGATGCAAGGGAGGTCATGATTCTAATTACTGGAGCTCACAAATCTCTAGCTCTCTACAAAGCCATTGAAGAAGGTGTGATATTTTTATTTTACTTTAAATAAAGGCCATTTAAAAAAATATTTTGATTGAAAGTCATGTCTTACGTAATTATTATCAATACTTATGATCCGTATATTTTCATAGGAATCAACCATATGTGGACTATTTCAGCCTTTCAACAACATCCTAAAACTATTATGATTTGTGATGAAGATGCAACATTGGAGCTTAAAGTGAAGACTGTCAAATATTTTAAGGTATTAACATTCCTTTTGTATTGTACTACATATGACATACATCCCAGTGAGATGATCCCACTATATGCATTATTAAAAGAGCTCATTATGCTACATACTGCAATAATTCGTTTAGAATTGCATATTAAACCTTTTCTCTTAATTTTGAAATTCCTTATTGGTTCAAATAAAACTCAATATGTATAGGATCTTTATGCTGTCCATTGTAAACTTATAGATGGATGAGGCCACGTAATATTTTTTTATAGGTAATCTAAGCGTGGAATTCTCTGGTTGTATTATATAAAAACAAGTCTCATTTGACACTATCTGAAAAAACTAACTTCGTGTTGAGTTGCAGTGTCTGTCAATTAATTCCCTACAGGATCTTATTACAAATTGACGTTCAAATGATCACAAATTAGTACTTAGATGCATGACTTGTGGATTTATTTTTAGTTCACACTTACTATGAAGAGTATTTAGACACCATACTACATTGTACAGAAAAGAAAACTGTTGCATTAAATATACTGACTATATTATATTGCAGTGCCTTAGTGTGAAAACTCAGTGCCATTGGTTTGTGCATGACGTTTTGATATGACAAAACTTTTGTTTCCTTTACTGTGGAATGAACAATCTTTTAGATTTTACTGATTAATAATTACATATTCATTTAACATTCAGCATCATTAAGTAGACTAATGAGTGAGTCCTTTAATTTTAGTAAAAATAAAAAATGATCATCGAATAACAATGATTTTTTCGCATTTTTTTTATTGAGTGTCTAATAAATTGTAGTATGTATCGTAGTTAAAAAAGAAACAATTAATTAATTATTTTATTAATCAGTTCTGCTGCTGTTTGTGTTTCAGAATTTGTGGTCAGTTCACCGAAAGCTGATTGAAGATCCAGTGAAAGTGTGAGTATCCAGTGAACGACAATGAATCCATAACAGTTGGTCTATTCACTATTGTAGCTATCAATCTTTCATGAGAGACGTTAAAATAATCATTCAAAACCATTGTGCACTTATACAATAAAGGAATGTATTTTTTGACCTGCAATTTGCGGGTAATAACTCTTCATTTATAAAAAAAAGTAAATGAAAAGTGCCATTTGATACAATAATTATAATTCCACAAAGAAAATCTACATAATTTGTTACGAGTTAACAATGTTAACTTCACATCCTAAAATTTAAATTTTTTGGACGAGTATAAATATTTTAAAGCACTACTGTAATAGTACACATTATAATGAAAATCGGAGAAAGTCCGTAGTACGAATGCGAAAAAGGCATTCTATTATTTAGAAGAAATATTTTGTTTAGTATGTGATTGCTTTTGTTCTTGACGCGAAGAGATAAATTCTTATGATGACGACGATATACTGTGTTAACTTACAAGTAAATTTTGTTTTAAAAAAACGATCATAAATTAAACACTGTATTTATATTCGTAAAAATTATGCAAAATGTAGTAAGTACAAGCACTTGGTATTTTGATAAATTGTGCATGACTATAATAATACTTACATTAAGATGTTTATATAATATAAATATTAACTGTGAGACCAACACCGAACACAATCATTATGTAAAAGTAACAATAAAACTTCTGCTTTATTCCAAAGCAAAAATAAAATAAAAATGTTACAGAGCAGATCAATTTAACATACCTACTAAACATTTAACAAAGTTCATAATATGACATTTATTCATGACAAATTCTTCTTTGATAGTGATTCACAGTGATATCAAAAATGGTTCAGACAGTGATGGTACGTCAATAAATGTCAGAAAAAAATTACTATTGATTGAAGCGTGATTATTACATAAAGTAATGTGTAGTTTGCAAATTAGACATAATATATATTACTGAATTTTGATTTACATATAACATGCACGAAATTATGATGAAGCCTATTGAATCTTCCCATCCAAATGATAATCGTAGTCATTAAACTTAACGAGCACTTATATATGTAATGTATATATAATATATTTTTCATTTTTTTAATCACCTTACAATGGCCAAGTCTCGTAGCTTTTATTTGCACGCAGTAGTGTTAAACTTTAGCAAAGACCTTGACTATTGACCAGTATTACGGATTTTACAATTAAAAGAAATCTACACTTCTAGTTTAAAGAGATATTCAAAAAGTTGATGACAAAGTTTTATGTATATGATGTCCTCCTTATACATACTGTAGTGGTTAAATTTTTTTCAAGTCATATACATTGTACAATTTTTAAAAAGTTATCTTTAAACAGTAATCATGGAGTACTTTGAGTTTTTAATAGTTTGTAAATTCTTTAAATTGTTAATCAAATGTAGGTATGCTGATGACATAAGTTTGTTAGGACTTTCTCTTTTTTTTGGAAAAAAACCGAAGAACCAAGTTTGAGAAAATATCTCTCCCTAAGGCACGGCCTTGGCGACCTGCGAAAAATCGTTACGAACAACAAGGAACTTGCTTAAACCCAATAATATGGAGTATAAGTACATTTCAACAAAATGTAACAAATATTATTAATAATAATAAATGATTGACAAGAAAAAAAGACTGACAGATTTTTCCAATGTACCTTTGTTAATTGACATATTGTGAATTACAAGGTACATTAGGCTAGGCTAAACGAATAATAATATTAAACATTTTTATTTTAATATAACATAGCAAAATAAAAGAAAGATTGACTATCACAAACGATTAGTACTGACGAGAGAGAGAGAGAGAGAGAGAAAGAGAGATACAGGTATGTTATAAAATATTGAAACCCCCATGCATTACTTAGGATATTTATTTTCGAGTCAGAAATTCTGACTGATATGCTATATACATGTAATATAGGTATATAGATTTTTTTGTTCCAGCACAAGTTGTGTTATTATTATCTTGACAATAATAGTATTTATAATTTCAATTTGAATAGGGATAAAGTTGAATAGAAATTGATTTAACATTTTAGGATTAGGATACCTATGAATAGTTTTGTTTTTTTTTTGTAAATTTTACACTTGAAAATCTTGTCAACTCTTTAATGATTTGAAATATCAGAACGATGAATGACAATGTAGCCAATAATAGTATTTTAGGGACAAAAGTCGCATTTTTATGTTCAAGATGCAAGTGACACTGCCATTGTGTAATGGAGGTTCACATTAAAGTCAACCAAAGTCTAAGAAATTAATAATAATAGTATGTAAATTGTATTGCAGTCTACTTAAGAAGAACGTATTAATTCTATTATAACGTTTCTCATAAAAATGTTGTTAAAATTAATAATAATTATTATTATTAGTCGACCGTAAGCAAATAAATGGTTTTACATATTACTACTCTACATCCATTTTTTCTCCAGCACTTTCAGGTGTTTTTCCTAAATTATCCTTAGAATTTTCTTTACTAGCGTTCTCAGTCGTCGCATTTACATCAGGCATTTCTTCATCTTTGGGTGGCTCCACTGTGGGTTTCTTCTTAGTGA
This sequence comes from Arrhopalites spinosus, assembly GCA_034700945.1. Lineage (NCBI taxonomy): Eukaryota > Metazoa > Arthropoda > Collembola > Symphypleona > Arrhopalitidae > Arrhopalites > Arrhopalites spinosus. The sequence continues at coordinate 5,005 of JAQIVZ010000875.1, read as the reverse complement.
TGATGGGATTGGAGAGGGACTCAAATGTTTTAATTTGTTGACGAATATCAGAAACCTTAATTTTGGGAGCAACATGTTGTTTGAGCTCCCGGAAACTTTTTCTTGCATCTTCTAACCATCTCTCAGAGTCTCCAATTACTTTGGTTAATTCTGAAACATCTTTGTCATCTAAATGTTGATATTTGACATCATTGTTATTTCGACTCCATAAAACTTTATGTGCTTGTTGAATAGATTTTTCCAAATCTTGGATAACTTTTGGTCTCTCCACAGCTTCTCTCTTCAACTCTTTCACTGGTTCACCAACTTTCTATTTTTACAAACGAGAACAAGAACAAAAAATATATTAAACTAAAACATACTCCTATGAGTAATAACTAATAATTAAAACAAATATAGTACTGATTTTATCAACTGAATGCAAGCATAATAATATTTAGTTTGTGAATATAATAAAATATTAGAATAAAGAAATTTTTAAATGTACCTTCAATTCTTCTAAATAGTCAGCATACACTTTTTTATTTTGATCACCACCTTCGTCATAAAGCCAATTCTCCAAATGGGACAATTTTTTGGAAAATTCCATTTTGGTATTCTCATCAATGAAACCATTGAGCTCGTCATCTAATTTTTCACGCATTTCATAAATATATTCTTCTAGACAATTTTTGACATCAATTCGGTCTTTTTCAAAACGATCTTGTGCAGCCATCTTTGCCTCTTGTTCAGCATATCTATCCAATTCACTTTTATGAAGACCAAAAACTTTACGATCAAACTGCAACTCTACATTTTTGCCCACTACTTTCTTCACTTTAACCATTTTCTTTTCCTTCTCTGGAACTTTTGGTTTTTCTTCTTTATCAGCAGCATTATTTTCAGTACTATTTCCAGTTGAGTCGTCAGCTTTTCCATCCTCTCCATTATTTTGTGATGTTTTTGAAGCACTATCCCCAACAGGTGCTGTTGTCTCTCCATCTGTCTCCATTAATTCTTCAACCTCAACCTCAGATTTTTCAACATAAGTTGCAGAATCAATCACAAAACATCCTACATGAAAAAGACAAATATGAATAATATGATAATAAAATCTTTTAGAGCAGTAACTAGATCTATTATATAAATCTTATATACATGTGACACAATAAATGTACTAACCATGAATATTAATTCGAGCCTTGATGGATATTTTAAGGGACTCTCCTTCTGGAGTTGGATGAACATTTGGAAATTTAAATATTCCAATAATTGCCGTTGGGAATGGAATATCTTGACTATAATGAGCTCGAATAGAAAAAGGCTCTTTTCGGTAGAATGTTAATTTTCTTGAAAAAGGAATTGGATGATACTGTGGAAAAACTTCCATCACTCCTTCACTTCCATCCTTTTCAGCATACGCTATATTGATACCATAATTTTGGACATCGGTAATTTGAACATCTTTGACTTTAAAATTTGGTGATAGAATGGCACATTGAAGTGCACAACCCCTCGAGACTGCCTCATCTTGATTTAATGTTGTTGAGGGAACTTTTCCAAATATTTTTTCGATGAGTTGTTTAATAGCTGGAATACGGGAAGATCCACCCACAATTTCAACAGAAAAAACATCATCAGGGGACAGTTTGGAATCTACTAAACATTTTTGTAGAACATTCTCAACTCGATGAATGAGTGGGGCAGCCATGGCCTCAAAAGTGGATCTTTGCATACTACTTGAGACATCCTTCTCCTCCATGAAACATTCAATATTCAAGGGAAGTTTAGTTGAGTTGGCGGACATTTGTTTCTTCAATTTCTCAACTTCAGCCAAGAGTCGAATGTAAGCTCTTGGATTATTCTTTGCATCTATATTATACTTGGTACGAAATTCATTACAGAAATGATCAGCCAAAATTTCATCAAAATCACGCCCACCCAAATAAGGATCAGAAGAGGTGGCCAGCATCTTTAATAGAGAGAGAAAAGAAGAGAATAAATGAGTAAATTGTCATTATTTCGATTATTAGAATACCCTTGAATTTAATATTAAACGCATCGTGCGTTGTCTAAATTGATTTGTACCTTTAATTTTCCTTTATTAAATGCACAGGCAAACACTTGAAAAGCTGAATGACCACAGTCGACAAAGAATACATTCCTAGGCGGTTCTTCCACAGCTGATGACAAAAACAAATGACAAAAGAAATGCATCATATTATTATTTTGCCACATTTAAGCTGTGAAATGAATTAAATTTACTTTTTTACATAAGTAGTACATATTATTTACCTGGTATATCTTGTTTGTAAATGCCATAGGTTAAACATGTAGCTGTAGAGTCATTCATGAGACGTAAAACATTAAAACCAGCCATACCAGCAGCATCGAGTAATGAACATCTCTCCGAGTCGGTGAAATATGATGGACACTAAAACAAGAGAAAACAATGATTGATAATCAATACCAAATAAAATATACAACATGGTACGTATGTACATGAAAATTTTCCAAATCATGACTCATGAATTAAAAAGAATGCGTACAGACTATATGGTTAATGAGATTAATGACTTACAGATATGACACAATCATGAACTTTTGCAGCTAGGGCATTTTCGGATGTTTCTTTCAACTTTGTTAAAAACATAGCCGTCAGTTGTTCCGGAGTAAAAACTTCACTTTCATTAAGGTAATTAACCCGAATTCCAACTCTTCCAGTATTTGTTTCCTCAATTTTGAAGGGATAGCGTGACACTTCTCTCTCAACCATGGGGTCAGAGAAATTCCGTCCAAGAAATCGTTTAAATCCATATACGGTGTTTTTGAGATTTGTCACAATCTGATTTTTTGCGGCCACTCCAAGTATTCGAGATTTTTCCCCAAATGCAACATATGATCTGAAAGTGAGTCATTGTTGAATAAATAATCATTCCATTCCATACAAATTATTAACAAAATCATGAATTTTTACTAAAAATATAATATTTAAATGTAAAAAAAACAGAATGAGAGAGGCGGCTCTTACGGGGTTGCTCTGAGGCTGTAATCATTGTCGATGGTCTCAATTCCTCCGGTCCTGGCCACAGCGACATAACTAGCGTCATTTCCAAAATCAATCCCTATTACCGACATTTTTAACGACTTTTAACAATTATTTAACTATTTTTTCACAGTTAAAATACCAAAATCACTTAATCACTCTCTTGCTCGAATCAGACCTACTACGAAATGCGGCAAATGTACTGATACAAGTGAACCAACTAGGCGGCGAGTCATTCCACATTTCTCTGTGGACTTCTGGAAACTTCTAGTCCCTGTCATGTTTTCTTTTGCAATAATCAATTTTATTCCCACATCAACAATTATGAATTTTCCCATTTCCATGACGACAGACACTGAATCATAACCACATTAGTTAATCATGGTTAAAGTATTTTAATTTCATTTAATTTTTGCAAAAAAATATATGATGGCGGATTCGTGTCTAAACTTGTTGAATTGGTGCAAAATTATTTTTTAATTTTAAAACAATTTTATTTTTCGTTTTATGGGTCATTTATTGAAAGCTATCAAGATCAGTCTTTTTAAAAAAATTTAATAGTTCTTAGATTAATTAAAATTAATTTTTTAAATTTGATCAGCATCAATTGCACGATAATGTCACAAACTCGTTCCTTCCCCTTCCCCCCATTGCACTCAAAGTATCTAACTGTTCTTTTTTTGATATTGAATAGTTAGTTGTCTTTCACCAACATGAGCTGCTGCAAGTCGAATAAATGCAGCTGTTTTATTTCTAAAAATTCTGCAGTTTGTGTACATGTAGTATAATAATATTGTGGTGTGTGTTTGTGCTTCTATATTTTTACACAAAACTCTCGGTGAAGTAAATAAATAATATTGCCAAATGTGCCAACCCGGGCCAAAGATGATGTCAAAAACTGCAATAGTGTAATTTATTTTCCAAGTCTCGTCACTGCAGTAAAAACAACAATAACAAAGGTAAAAATTTTTGTTCATTTTTATTTTTGCTGATGCAGATTTTTATGCATTGTTTTTGGTAACATGAAATGATACTCCACTTTCATTTTGTTAAATGTTCTATCTATATGATAGCATCTCAGTTAAAATTAAGGCTTGCGGCAAATTAAAAAGAACTTTAAATACAAGGAATGACAGATGAATAGAGACAGAAGTAACATGTTATAGTTGGAACCCGTTGGTAACCCCAATTTTACAACTTACACATATTATTATTATGTGTGTTCAGCAAAATCAAAATATTCTTCAAGTGATTCATCTCCGTCTATTTTTTGTACAACTTTTGTCCCTTGAATAAAAAAAGGGTGACATCATTGAGTACAGTGTCAAAATTTTGTTTATTAGTGTCCGTGGTGCATGACACGGGGAAATATTTTATGTACATGTATTTCCGGTGTGAAATCTTCATCAGAATATGATTCATTATCTTTACATGACGTGAGAATTGAAAAAGACAATCTTTCAAAGATTTTATTTTATACAAGAATACATTATAATAATAAATGATAAAAATGAGGAAGCGATGGGGAGACGAGGAATAATATAATTGTTTAATAATTTTTACTGAATTAAGTAGCAGTGTCAAAGTAAGTTGTTTGAAGGAATGTATATTATAATTTATAATATATGTGTGTCTTTATACTTACCGTAACTCTCAGTTTTGAAGATGTCTTGAAGATGTGAAAGTGAACCAGCCGGTCTCACTTCGTCTTTAATCACAACAATTTGAAGTCGATCGACTCACTGTCTTGAGCCAATTTTTCTTTTTATTGTTACTTTCGATAGTTTTTGGTTTACCTCATCCTACTTGATTCTTGACCATCTTCTTCTTTAGTTCTTGTCTAACAAGGCATTTAGAGTTTAGAGAGGGCATACATTATTTTTTTTGTGTACAATTATATTTTACAAGAAATTTCACGGCGGGCTACGCCCGCCAGAGATTAGTATTTCCGCCGAAAATTTGTATAATTCAATATATAAC
>JAQIVZ010000874.1:0-46782 GCA_034700945.1 Arrhopalites spinosus | reverse complement strand
AGTTTCATTTAATTATTCACATTAATTTTCATGCCATAAATGCCTCTTGTGGCCCAGTCATTGCCACAAATAATAAACGAAACTCCTCAGTTTTCAATATACAAGTTCATACATCTCGTGCTCAGTCTTCTTCAATGTGTGGGTGACTACAAGTTCCCATTTATTCCATAATGTATAAAATACATACCTAATAATATCCAGAAAACAATTCAGCAGATACAGTTTTGGAATTGATAATCACATGGAGAGTCGCATTGGGGTCCACTCTGGTCAACCAGTACACACTTTGTATAGTTGTACTTACATTATTAAATGCCAATAATGTTAATTATAATATTATAATTAACTAATTAATTAATTATTTAAGGGTAAATGCGACAATGAACCGTTGGTCCAGCCGTTTTGCTGGACCCTTTCTTTTAATGTGGTTACTGTAGGAAAATTTTGTTTGAAAAATTCCCTACTGACCTTCCCCTTAACAATTACAATAAATGGCTATAATGGTGGGAGAATACGTTGACAAATTCCCATTTAAACCTCAGTCTTGGTTTCTATTGAATTTGCTAAAGTGCCAACTTGGTCAAAATTTGTCATTCAAGTCACGCTCCATGTCTCCCTTTATAGTCATCAAGATATGGCCAACCATTCAAAAGAGTTCTTAACCTCACCAAATATTTTAGTAGAGTAATTATTTACTATGATTAAAAATTTTTAGCGCTCATTACTACGGGTTCAATATTTATTAATGGGACGAGTGTGGTGGACTAGAGAAAGAGAGATGGATGGAAAGTATGTAGGGTATGGTTGGAGGGATAATGAGAAGGGAAAATTGTTTATGATGGAGAGGCTAATCGATATGACAAATGGAGAAATAATGGAATAATCCAATAACACACACTCAGACTCCAGATCAAAGGGTGGAAGAGAGCCAATGAAGAAAGAAACAAAAAGTGAGGGAGAAGGAAAGCGAGTTGTTGCTTTAGCTGGGAATAAGTTGGTTAGCCTGCCTTGATGCCTTGAGGCCATCTAACAACTTTCTCTCTCTTAGACTTCCCTTTCTACTTTCTGGAAGGAAGGAAGCCTTTAACTTCCCCATTCCACTCTCGTTTTGCCACATTAAAAATAATGACAATTTTCTCCTCTCCCTACGCCTCCTCTCTCATGGAGAGACTACCATGTCGCATAATATGTACATTGACAACCCCCCTCTTCTATACACGCCTATAACTATAATAACTTTATAGTTATCTTTCCAGAAAGGAAGAGACAGGGACTAATCCAAGTACCTTTGCAGATTAACCATGAGGATGATCATCGTAAAACCAACTATGCCTTTCACATATCAAAAACTTTATACAACGACGACCAAGTCCCACAGTCACTGCAAAGAAGAAAAATTGGAGCTACAAAGAATATTAAATGACTAAAAAAAAGGAAGAGAGAGGTCAATGCTTCACAGACTTGCCATATTGGGAATATTGTCACAAATAATTTTTCATACTCCTCGTTACAATCATTAAAGTATTTTCATGTCACCCATTAAATTGACAATGTTAACTAGAATCAAAGTTCCAATTGATGGAGGCGGCAAGGTCAACTCAAGAGGAGAAGAGCCAAAGGAGAGGGAGGAGATTACATGGAAAATAAATTAAGGTTTCACATCTTACTTTGGACACATATGTCAACTCCATGGGTATACCCGTCTACTTGTACAAGGCACAGTCCTCGAGGAGTGATGGAGAGAGAACATATGGTCCATTTGGAAATCATCATCATCTATTCTATATATAGGTAGGACTTGTCTATATACATATAACTCTCTATACATTCTCATCACAATTTCACCTCACGGAAACAAAGTAAAACACTTTTTTTGCGCCATCATCATCCCCACTCTCTGTGCAGCACACACCAACTCACAGACAGAGAGGAAACATTTCGTAAATGTTCTCTAATCTCATCCCATGCCAACCGTCCTCTCAAATAACTCTCATCTCCTTATCTCTCTCCTCTCTCTCTCTTGCAACTATTTGAAATAAGTCTGTAATTACGTCTCTCTATTTTAACATTAACAATTTTAAAATTATCTAGAAAGAAATTGTCAAACTAAATTTGGGTAAGGAGACGAGGAGAGTTTAAGAAAAATCAAGTGGAAGAAAAATAGAGGGGAAGCGTCGTAGGAGCTCAATTGCCTACTTGAATGCAAGAACACGTTCTCCTCCTCAATCTTTTCCTATAAAATCACCACAACATTTCAAAATATGCTAAAATTCAATAGACTCACAAAAAAACAACGTGGAATGATCCCACTTGAATTCAAACAGTCCATTATATGAAAAGAAACAAGTCTTGTGGATATTAACTCCAGAAATAAAATTGGAAAAAAATGAGGAGCGACGAGCTCTTTTACCACATGCTCCGTCATCTACAGTCACAAATAGTAAACAATTAACTAACTAACTTTCCTTTGGTTCAAGGAGCTACCCCAGTAAAAGTTTTGGTTTTTTTGCATATGCAACTCCTTTTTCTATAGTGCTCAACATGCAAGAGAGAAAAAGACTTTGAAATTACAAGTTGGTCGTCATGCAAAAGAAAAATAAGAAAGGGAATCAATGGGCAGACATAATAAATAATAAGAGTCCTAAAAAACCCGGCTATCCGACTGACTATTCATGGAATGTTTGTCAAAGCTGCCTTCTTCCTATTATAAAAAAAACTGCACACTCTTTTATACTCTCCCCAGCTGACTCTCTGCAGACAGACCAAAAGAGAGGAGTAGTGTAGAGTATGCACACCCATATTCATCTCTCTAAAACAAATAGAGGGAGATGTGAGGAGTAATAAACAAATCATTCAATATAAGCGAAGCATTCATCTCCCCCGTTTTTTTATGTTTTTCCCCTCATACTCACTATTTGTTTGTGTATGGTACAGCATGGGGAATCATAAAACCATCTCATCTTGCCACTTTCTTCCACATCATTCCATCTACTTGACACTCTCCCCATGATTATTATTCTCTTGTTATTACTTGCATTCTAATCATAAAAAATGAGAGAGAATTTGTTTCACGCTCCTTACGCCTGGAGTCTGTGCCAGGAATATTTTTTTTGTAGTCACTCTATTTCGCATGTCGAAAGTAATCAAAGAGTCGTATGACTCGTGTCATGCCAATGCCAAATACTTGCACTTTCTACTGCTAGACAACATTTTGCACAAAAAAAATCAATTCCATTAATTGCTTTGAGTATTCCACTATTTGGATTACAGACGTGCTCCTTCTGTCCCTATTCAGTACAATTCCCCCCTCCATTCCTTTTAGTCGGACAATTTTTTTTTTTGACATCATCCACATTGGAGGATGATGGGATGTGTGTTGCGTGACTCTGGTCTCTTATAAATTTAGAGTGTTTCTAAACTAAGGTAACCCCTTTAAATTAATTAGTTTAATGACACACCCTCCCCTCCCCCCATTTCTGTATGAAGACTAAAGTGCCGTGTGAATTAAATTGAAATGGATGTTTTAATAGCAAAGCATACTCTGCTCATCATCTTCAATTAACATGATTTCCCTCCCCCCTCTACATGGGGAGAGACCTTTGTACTAATCAATCAATAATGTGTCATTAAAACTATAAATGTTAATTAATTTTTATTTAAAAATAAAAGATTTTGTGGGGCTTACCTTTACTCTGTTTGGTGCCTTTATCCCTGAGCACATTGATTTGGAACACACGACCGTATTCCTCAAAAAGGGCACGAAGGTCGGACTCACTAAGATGCTTTGGTACTTGGCCCACGAACATTTTGATAGCATCTGGATCTGGAACATCTCCGGAGAAGGTGTCTCCATTTATCACTAGTCCTCCTCTGAAAATCAAATTAAGTCATTCATTCATTATATTAGGAATATCACTTCACCAGACTTAGGGCACAAAACAATTCCCCGCATAGTCCTCCCCACCCCTTCCTTTCCCTCCCCTCCCCCTCCTCTTTCAACGACGACACGCTTCCTTCGTCTTTGACAAATTAACTATTCCACTCAAATCCCTTCATTTCCACGCCTCCAGCATCTCTGTGTCTCTTCTACCACCGCATAATCTATCTCTCTCTTCCCTTTTCCTTGTCAACTATGCTTGAGCTATGCAAATGGAGGAAGAAGATCTCATCTCTTCCAAAATTCATTTTTCTGATCAAACTTTTCACCGCTCTCTCTCTCTACAGATATGCAAGTTGGTTCATGTGTAAATGCTCATCCCTCTTTTTACGTGGTGAAAGTCTCATGGATTCTCTACGGCCACACGCTTTCTGACTCTGTCTTTACATTCTCGCACCCTCGTTCAATCTAATTAATTTCATCTTTTCCTTTCCTTTCCATTGCACGACTTGCCACATTAACTCCACTGAAATTTCCCAGATTAGTGAGAGCAAGAAGAGGACGGCGTTGAAAATTTATTGAAATCTCTACATAATCACCTTCCACTACGCTCTAATACGTAGACTTATGATGATTGCCATTTTATTATTATTCCCCTCCTCCTCTCACTTTCCCTCCATCTCTCCCACCTCCCTTACATGTGTGCGAAAAGAGTCTCTGAATTTCTTAGAAAAACACATAAAAATTTATTCTCATTTATAAATAACCCCCCATCATTTTTTGAATATTTCCGTCACATTTTTTAGCCTAAGGACTCTGTCTCAGTCAAGATGGTGAAGTTTAAAAAAAAGAGAATGTGGGACACAATTTCCCTCATCACCAGTCAAACTATTATTATTATCCCAACATGAAAAAACACTAGTCTTTATTTTTTCCCTTCAACCCGCCAAATCAACAAGCTTTGAATCTGAACAAAAAAAAATCCTCCTTCCGCATTCATCAGAGAGAGAGACTAAGAGGAAAGTGAATGAGAGTAACTAAGAAAACAAATAGGAGTTAACTAGCCCAAAGTAAAGTAAAAAAAATGAGTAGAGGAAGCGGGGTAATAAGCCAGGGTAAATATGCTCCTCTATCCTTTTCACCGCCACACAAACTCTTCTTCCCCTTGGCTCCCCTTTTAAAAAATGTTGTTTAAGGAAGAGAGAGAGAGGAAGTGAAGAAAGTAGGGAGAGCTAGCACATTACATTAAAATATCGGGTGACTGGTCTGTGTGAAATGTAGACTTTGTTTTCATAGCAATTTCCCTAAATGTTCTCTCTCCTACGACTCGTAAAAACAACCCGGCTACAACTTTATCATCACTCGTACATGGAGCCACCAAAAACCAAGTTTCTCCTTCTCCCACCTTTCACATCCATCCATATGATAACCCCATCATCTTTCCTCATATATGTACATCTCCATGTTAACTTGTCGGAAGAACAAAATCGTCAAAAATTTTAACTTGGCCTTCATCCATTCTAAAATAATCCTCATTCCACACACACTCACTCACTCTTCCATCCAGAGGGGGTCCCAATTGTGGTGGTCCAGAGAGAGACTTGGAGAGGAAATTGAAACAAAAAACTAATTTTATTTTGACAACTTTCACCAACACCAAAGGGGGTAAATTAAAATCTCAGCAATTTGACTAAGACCCCAGCAATTTTTGATTGGGTTTCAAACTTGTCTCTCCTCTCTCTCTCTCAGCAACAACACAAACAACTTGTCACTTAATTTTAAAATTTCTCGTCTCAAAACTCAAGTGGTGAAAGACCAAAATTAGGTAATTGGAAACTTTTTAAATGATGTCGTTAGTATTAAAAGCTCTGTGACGATTCAACTCAAGTGTTAGAATTTTGACTAAAATGAACTTGACGACTATTGCTACACATGAACCATATGCATGTCAGTTCAATTTTAATTATTTTTAAAAAAAACACAAGAAGAGAGGAATAGAATTCAAGGTTTAAATTGAAATGTTTTGGATTACAAAGTGAGGGAAGTGGGGGATATGACTCGTAGTTTGAAGGCAGGCACACCTTCTGGCTCTCATCACTGTACAGTGTACACCCTCCCCTCAGACAATGACAGAGACTTTTAGAGATAGAAATGGAGAAGGTCTGGTTCCTTTCAAAAGGAGTGGGCCGTGACCATATCATGTTCCATCCAAGCAACTCTATTTTATAAAGGGTTTCAAAAAATGGGGAGCCTTGAGTTGGCTCTCTTTGATGGGATAGCAAGTCACATGCAATTCCACCTTCTCTTCTTTTTTTATCCCAAACAACAAACAACAAAATTGTTCATACTCTGAATTATTTACAAATTGGTAGAAGGCAAAAGCGGAACGGGAAATCGGAAACGGTGCCTCTCTTATAACATTTTATTTGCTACAGGGCTTCCAACATCCATGAAAATATCACATGATATCACTACGGGCACGTGCGTCCCTCCACCATGCTCTCTACATTATCCAAATCCATTACAACTGAGAATCAAAAGTCAAGAAAAAAGACTCAAAATACACCAAATTAATTCCTTTCATTTAATGGACAATATCAAAAGAGGGGGGGGGATATTACAAACAATGTAAAAAGTTCATTAGAGGCCCAACTCATAAATCCTCTCCACAATATGAATACCTTCACGCACTTACTCATACATTCACCAGACCAATAAAAAACTAGAAAAAAACCAAGAATTCAATTTAACTAAATACAGAGAGTATTTACTCCGTTTACGATTCCCATGAATTTTCGAGGGGGGAGGACAAAATTATTCTACAAGAAGCGGAGAGCTGGAAATTCAATTGCAAGTTGGGAGTGAATTTTTTCCGTTTAGACATGGCCACAAGGAAAAGGCGAGGCAATTTGAATTTAGTTTGAATTTCAAAATTCCTTCCGGCCTATTACCATTACTCTCTCCCTCTCTCTCTCTCTACGTGGCTCTTAAGACGACCAAGTCAAGCCAATCTTCCAGTAAAGAAAGCTTGAGATTTGTAGAAAAAAAAGAGAAAAAAATCCCCCATGCCCCCTCCCCTTCCTCTTGAGACTTGAAGCCAGGGACTTGAGATTCTTGGTCGTGGGTTGAGTTGGGAGAAAGAGAAATTCTATGTAAAGTGGAATCTCTGTGGTAGTCGACGACCCCGAAAAAAATCATTGAATGATTCAAATGTTTGAACAAGTCATATTAGAGACTGAAACTGATAAAAAAATGAGAGCAAGACGAAGAAATAGAGAGAAAGTAGAAGGAAGAGAGGGAGAGTAAGTTAGCCGGCCGCGTTATTCCGCCCAAGTAAACCAATTGAAGGAGAGGAGGTTGAGCGGATGTGGGTGATCACGAGCTTCAGAGCCCATCCAACTTCAAGGCAAAGCCAAAGTCACAAGGAGGAAGGAAGAGAGGCAGGAGACTGACTGAAAATTCAGTAAAGGAGAAAAGACCAGATTGAGAATCGATTCTCCTTTCGATTTCCCTCTCATTTTTTGTGCTTTCTCTCTCTCTCTCTCGACCTTCTTGTTCATCTCATTCCTTCCTTTCCCTTTCTCTCCATTGAAATTCATCATGGGATGAACGAGAAGACCTTACACACAAAAAAAGAGAGAAGAAAGGACTGACTTCTTGTCCTCTTCTCGACTCTCTCTCAAATGAAAAGTCTGTGATTTTTACAAGCTCACATCACAGAGAGATCTGTGAGGAGGAGGGGGGACTCCGTCAGCGTCTTAGACTTTCATTTGTAATTGAACGTCTTCTCTATCGCTCTCGCTATGGCCTCTCTGAGTAGTTTCTCATTACCAAGTTTAGGGAAACCCCAAAACTTCCATCTAAAAAAATCGCTTTCACCCTCACAAGTATGAAAAAACATTCAGAATTCTCATTTATAGATTTCAACAAATGTAAAAAAGAGTTTTATTGTCATCAACAAAAATAAGTTGAGAAAAAAAAATAATTTGGAGGTTGTAAATAATTTGTGGCAATTTTCCAATTTTCATTGGGATGCATAATTGAGGGAGGGAAGACTGAAGAGAGGGAGGGAATCTCAAAATAATCACTTGAGCACAAATGGAGAAGCCATTGAAGGTATTAATTCAGAGTATAAAAAATAGTAGAGGAATGACAAATAACAAATTCTCATGACATGAGAATTTACTCTCTCTCATGTCAATCGACGAGAAAAGGACACACGCACTCAGTCAACCAAGCGACTGATCGGCTCCTCCTCTAAAATTCGATATTTGAGAAAACTCCTTCTCATCGTGTTCGTGAATGTCAAGCAAGTTGAGAGAGAGAGGAGAAAAGGCTGTCTCATCTCATGAAAAATTGAGAGGGAAAGCTTGACACAGTCCGCATGGGAAAATTCGACTCTCTCTCTCTCTCGACTTGTTTTTTTTGTCAACTTCAAGTCCAACATATTTAATTCACACAAAGAGAGGCAAGTAGGGTTGCAGTTCAATTGACACATAAATTATTTGTGGGACTCAAGAAATAAGCACACCTTCCCTCTTTCCTGTCCCCACAAATACCACCATTACAACAAGAAATATGCAACCACTCTACAGCACAAACCAATAGTCAATCTGACCTCGGGTTACTCCACTAGCCCTCCACTTTGATTCTTGGATTAAAAATAAACATTTCTCCTTCAACTTTTCTCTCTGTACTCAAGACAATTACTTTTTCCAAAATAATAAGAAAATTTTGCATGTGTCTTGCATTAGATTTACTCTCCCTCCTTCTTTACCTTGTTTCAAAGAAAAATCTAATCAAAATGACAAGGAAAAACTTTGAGAGAGAATGTGGATTGTGTATTAAACTCATAGTCAACATGAGTGTCTCTTTTCTTTTATCTTTCTCAGGCTTGTTATACCACCTGCCCATTTCAAAAGGGAGAGTCTTATGCTAATGACCCCTCTCTTCATTGAGATAAGTTGCTTCCATGAGTTTCTTAATTTTGTTCCTTATCTCCCATCTCCACAATCTTGAAGGTTGTTTCAAAAAGGTAAAATTCTAAAAATATCGACAAATTCCCTTCCTCTGCACGAAATAAAAGCCCAAATAAATTGCCTAAAAAAACTTACTCAACTACAGCACATGTTCCACTTAATTCCCTTCCTTGACATGAAATTGTAATATTTTCATCCATGTTTTATTTAAAATCAAGTCCAAATCCAATTTTTTTTAAAATTATTATCCTGGTCACATTACAAACCCCGATTTTCCTCTCTCTCATCACTGACCGTCAATCTTTCTTTGAAATTGGAAATGACCATTTAAATTAGAAATTTTATTGATTTCAATTTCCATTTTCAAATTAACCAACGAGAATATTGCCAAACGGGAGATTGTTGAAAAGAGAAGGACAAAAATAATAAAAAAAAATAGTTTCAAACTTTTTTTTTGTGAGAGAGGAAAATGGTTGGGAAATTAATATTCTTATTTTGTGCAAAACAATGGGGCCCGCGGGAGTCTTTGTCTTTTATAGAGCACAATCAACTCTATCAAAAATAACCAAGTTTATATATATTCCATACATGTAGCCTACATACTTTGCTTTATTTTCTTTCCCAATTTAAACCCCCCCCCCCTCCATTTATTACATTTAATAGTCCCCCTAATTATACTAAGGGGACCATACTCAATTAACCAATAATACTTAAAACTCTGGAACAATTAAGTATATTGTCACGTTGACAAAAATAAATTTGCCGTCTTAACTTGGACGTATCCTCACCATCTAATCTTTTCCCTTTGATAATAAATTTAGAAAAAAAACCATCATTACAATGTATCCCCTAAAAATCTGCTCTTGTACACTTTATGTATACAAAAAAAAGTACATTTTCAAACAAATTTTCAATCCATTGGAGTTAATTTAAAATTGTGTGCATGTATTAAAAATTGAGATGAAAGATTTGAATGACTTGTTTAATATTTACAATGTTTGACACCCATCCACCCACTCTATCGTAATCCATTCATTTTCTTGTTTTTGTGAAAAAGTTGTAGTAAAAGAGAGAGAGAGGATGATGAAGATGGGATCAGTGAGTGTCTGGCCAACCTGACTCGCTTGAGGGTTAAATTGTGTATCAAAGGGCTACATACATATGAGGTAAGAGAATTCACATGGGCTTTTTTATGGGTAGTACACATTCCATTTTTTCCCCGACGAGCAAATATTATTGAGCGTGTACAGCCCATGTTCGGTGGGTCCATATGGACTCATTGTCCAACTTCTCAAGTTTGTATTGACATTGCCCTGTTTCGGCTCTACTCCTCCATTGTATTTATGTACAACCATCATAAACGCCTTTGTCATGTCCCCGCTACACATTTTCTTGTGCCCCACCAATTACTATCAACTACTCCCCCCCATGAAATTTCCTCTCTCCAAAATGAATATTAACAAATTACAAATATAGAAAATGGACGGCATGTTCAAATGAGGAATTCATATGGGAATATGTACACCAGAGAGAGAAAGAAATTTTTTGTATTGTGATGAAGAATTCCAGAAAGGCAAAATGCCGGAAAGCTTCACATAGAGACAGAGAGGAGAGCTCATGTGAATTGAAGAAAAAAGGAATGATATTAAATGTACAATGTGAAATATTTAAAACAAGAAAGAATGAAAATATCATTTATTTCATTCTAGCCATGTATAGCAAATTGGAAGCTGCCACAAACATGCCTACTCTTCCATTCCTCATGGTTTATGGTCATACATTATATTTAATATACAAGAGAGAGAGAGAGTACAAGTTGAAAATATTCTCTCTCCCTCAACTCTTTCCCCTGTCTGTCAAGAAAGAGGAAGAGAAGGGGGTACAAATTCAAAATAGTCATAAAATTTCATTTTCATTTATTATACATATATAACATTATGCAGTGTATGGGAGTGCTGTAGCCATGACTTTAGGCGAGTGTAATATTCCGTCTGTCAAAAATTCGTCGTACGACTTCATTTCCATTTCATTTTTCCCCTCCCCCACAAATTTCTCTACTTCTTCTTTCCATCTCAAGCTTCAATTGTATCTTTCTCTCTCTCTCTCTCTCTCTCTCACCACCTCCATGTCTCCCCCAACTCATTCCCATTGCATTAAGTAGAGATAGCAACCCAAAAGAAGGAAAAGCAAAAAAAAACTAACTCACTTTCTCTCTCTTTCCCTTCTTTCTCTCCCCCTTTCCCTTTGCTTATAATTTCACTTTCACAAATAATTTTCAACCATCACCCTAACGACACACATAAAGAGAGAGAGAGAGTGGGAGCAACAGGATGAAAAAAAATTCTATTTCAGAGAAACGAAAATATTGCCACTAGACATAGCCAGACTACAAACATAGACTACATAATTTGACGAAATAAGAAATTTCTTATTCTCCCCATTTTTTTACGCTCATTTCCTTCTTCTCTTCCCTTTCATTTATCTTTTCTCTTTTCCTTTACTTTCACTTGTTTCTTTTTGTCGGAACAGGAGCAACTGTAACAATCCTATTATAAATTTAAGAGGGAACAAAAGGAGGGGGAGTCTCTCTCCCTTGCCGTCTCATAATACATTACCTCAAAATGTACACTCAATCATATAGAGAGACAAGGACAAGGAGAAAAAAAGGACGGTATAAAATCTTGTTTTAGAGTGACAGAGCCCACAGCGTCAAGTGAAGGGAATTGAGGCAATCAAAAAGTTTCATTTAGACATCAAAGCAGACAATTTCTCTCCGTCCTCACCTCATCCAACAATTCTGTCTTCATTTTTTATACTCAAAAATTATTATTATTCCACTCTCTCTCTCTCATATTTCTTAATTAGAAAAAGAAAAAGAAAGAGAAAAGAAATTTATTTTTCAAATTTTTTACTCTAAACCATTGCATGCAACTTTCACTTTGTAAAAGGAAAGTAAGAAAGTGAGTAAAACAAACAGAAAAATAAAAGTCAAAGTGATTTTTAGAATGGGGGGGGGGTATTGGTCCCTACAATAATTCGTAATAAGGGAGCTCGTATTTCCAAGTTAGTGCATTCAATGCCCTCCAATTTTGTGCCATTAGATACAAGAAGATAAGGGGGGAGTGGAGAATGGCGAGTGAAATTTCGTGGCCAAATTATAATTATTTCCTCACTCACTTCCATCACCATGTTACGTACATGGAGAGAAAATCCATCTTAAAAACACAAAACTTTACAAGGACAAGGGAACCTTGGCTTTACTCCCCCTCTCTCTCTGTTTCCTTACTGGATAATTCATCCATGTGACAGAGAGTGTGTGTGGGCATTAGTGAATCATTACATGGACGAAATTCAACGCCATTCTTTTCTTTGTCCCAAATTTCAATATGGCTTAAAACTAATCGCTCTATACGAAGGCCAGCCCCCACAGATACGTACACACACACCTTCCCTGGGTATTGACATGGGAGTTAGACTCCATGAAAAATATTTTTCCCCTCTGGATGAGAAATGAAGGAGACAGAGTCCATTTCGAGGGTCCCTTCCAATTAGTCACGATACACACAATCACATGACGCAATGGAGACAGAGCGTGTGAGCAAACAGATATAAATATTGAATTCACTCACCCTATCCATTTTTACCTCTCTTTTCATCATTTCATATTGGAATTGCATGGAATCTCAACTTTACATCTATTGATTCCTTCACATAATGGCAAAATTACTTTTTGTCTCCCCACCATCCCCTCCTACTCCCCCATCTCTCTCTCTCTCTCTCGACTTTCTACCTTTTCAAAACTTTATCCTCCCCCCTCCCCTTTCCTTTTCACTCATAACTTTAATTAAATCTTCTCGCTTCCAACCTACAAATTACCCTGAAAACGGCTTCTCTATTTTACCTTCACCATTCAAAAGGTTCCATGTAATTAATTGTAATTGTATAACTCAGTCAGTCCCCCCTCTAAAACTCCCCTCAGTTTACACAAACAAAATGGAGACACTCCAAAAAAAAGTCCAATTAGAGACTAAATTTACTGTATGATAAAAGTAAAGAGAGATAGAAAGGGGAAAAAAATATTGGAGAATTGCTAAGAGAATAATTTCATGGGTAATGATGCAATTGTAAGAGAAAGAGAGAGGACGGTTTTGTATTATTTACCGTCCTTCGTCTATCAAATATTTAATTGCACAATTATATAAAAGAGAGATAGTGAGTGGAGTGGATATACTTTTTTTTATCGGAATTTGGCTGGATGGATGGAAGGTAAGCAAGCGAGTGCTGAATTATTAAATAAGGTTTTACGTCTACTAGAAGGAAAGAGAGAGAAAAAAAAGGAAAGGGGGGAAAACGTCAATATATGAGGACAATATGACCCTGTCGGCCCGCCACACTGACAACGAACAACGGACATCCAGGGACTGTCAATCTAGGAGACAGTCCCGTCTGTCCGCCATCTATATGTATCTGTACATTCCCAGCATTAATAGTGGAGGCAAGTATAGAGCAACTTGGCCTGTCCTCTAATAGTACGGGAGAGAGATAAACCTACTTTCTCCTCATACCTTTACATGGAGTGAGTACAAACCCCAGAATTATAGGCTCCATGTGTTGGTGGCTATGGAAAATGTTGGCCAAAGTCTTTTCCCTGTAATCCGGAGACCCTCAACACTTACTACGCACTATAACCGTC
This sequence comes from Arrhopalites spinosus, assembly GCA_034700945.1. Classification (NCBI taxonomy): domain Eukaryota; kingdom Metazoa; phylum Arthropoda; class Collembola; order Symphypleona; family Arrhopalitidae; genus Arrhopalites; species Arrhopalites spinosus. The sequence goes on along the minus strand of JAQIVZ010000874.1, from coordinate 33,233 downwards.
TGCTCCCAGCTTCTTCATGCTCAAAAAAATCCTTTCATTCCGTAGAGTGGAGTGGAGGTCTCACTTGGCATGCATATTGAATGCAAGATAATGGGCAACATGAGTTTTCAACATTCAACTTTCTTTCCTTTCTCCGAATCACAGCCATCGATTTATGTCCAAAAAAGAAACACAAGTCCCAAAGACAATGACGAGCCCCAGAAAAAAAATACATCTCTCGCTTCGTCTGTCTGTCTCTTTGAATCCCTTGAAAATTCTTTTTTTTTACTCTTCTTCCCCATTTTTTTCCCTCGTACATACTTTTTTCTCTTAGTACCTAACAACAACCGTCAGCTAGACAAAAAAAACTGTCACCCCCCTTTTATTCAACATTTCACAAATTCAGTGGAAACCCGAGCCCCTTTACGGGCTGGAAATAAAAAAAAAGTTGAATTTCTTTGACAAAAATTATTTTTACCTACAACTCGAGAGGAAAATTTCAGTTAATTGGCACAGATGGTAACTTTGTTGATTGGCTGTCAGGGATTGGTGAATTAATTGCGTCGTCTTTCCAACATTAAGAAATTTAGGTTATAGTAGATTTATATATAGAGGGAGGAGGTATAAAAGGTCAAGTGTGAGGAAATAATGATAGAAAATGTCTTGATCATAGCCAATAGCCACATAATTATACTTGACTTTCTCTCCCTCACTTTCTCTATTATGCATGACGAAGACGTCGCTTCGTCATCGTCAATCGTCGTTAAGACAATAAATTATTAGACCCTAAAGTCACTCACTTGTTCTTTTCTTTTCCTCTTCCTTTTTTTCTCTTTCTATCTCCAAGATTTCATGAGATACCATCATACAAATGCCTTTCAATTTTTCTTTTCCTTTCTTCCATCTTCCCTTGCCAATGTTTCTCCATAAGATTTTTCTATTCTGAGTACGTGACAATAGTCATTAATTTACTAGTCCCCTCCTCTAACTCTCCCTTTCTCTCCCATTTTCACTTTTCTCTTCATCAAATTATCAAGGGGAGCCCAATTTTGTGAAAGAAAGAAATTGCATAATGGAATGAAAAAAATTGCAAAATATTATTAAATAAAATAGATGATGGTGTTGGGCAATGAATTTGATTGAGTAGAATAAATGTTTATAAATATTCACTTGAATATTGCATGACGAATTGTGTAAAACGCTTTACATTTTCTACAAGCACTGACATTGACAGTCGAGGGGAAAGTTATTTACACTTGACCTTTTCAATCCACTCTCTCTCCCTCTCCCCCTCTCTCTCTCTCTGCATGTTTAATGAAGGAGTTGCCTTTTCATATTTTTTTGTTCTCAAAATTTTTCTTCTTGTTTCCCATTATGACTTTGATATTAATTTTTAACCCAGTGTAATCTCTATAAGTATAGACAACCTTAGAAACATTTACCCTCCAAAAAAAAGTTTAAATATTTCTTAGGTAAACTCAGAATTTTAATTATTCCTAGTCATATACTCCCTCTCTCTCTTATATAGACATATATTGTGTAAAAGAAGAGGGGGAAGAGCATGTATTTTTACCTTGAATGTATTTTTAAAACACAAGAAAAGAAGAGAGAAAAAATGAAGGGAAAAAAAAAGTTGGAGCATAGTTTGAGTCTGAATAATGGCGTCTAGTCAAAATTAAACCGTGGAAAAAGAAGAAGAAAAGAGGAAAAAAAGAGGGAAAGGCTGGCTGGAATTGCTCAACTTTTGAGTTTTCTCTCAGTGCATCTAACACAAGAAGAAAGAGAGAGAGAGAGAGAGGGAGGCATGGGCGCCACAAAGAGAGAAAGCAGGGGAAGGATCTGCCTATTTCCTAACTTTAGTTGTTATAGCATTCATTTCACTTCATTTGATTCCATTTCTCAGTCTGCGTAGAACGTACAGGAGAAGGAAAAGAAGTGAAAAGAACAGAAAAAACGGGAACACTTGCTTCTTTATCTCTCAACCCGAAATCCTCATCAATTTCTACACACGCAAATATCACATTTATTTGCTCTCCTTCTTCTTCACACACACATTCACAATCGTACATACGGATTTCTCCCCTTGAGAAACATCGTCTCAAGTCCAAAATAACAGAGGAATTTCCACATGTTTCCCTGTCAATTGAATCAATTTTCCCTCTTACTTTTTTGTGTGTGTGTGTGCCCTATATCTATCCATACACACTTTCTCTCTCTGTTTCTCGTCCTTTTGTTTACTTTCATTTTCTATTAGACAATCGCATGGGTCATGGGCCCCCCACTTTTTACCACAGGATTAAACATGGAGAGGAGGATTTACTTGTGAGGTTGAATATATAAAAACAGAGGAGGACAATTCATGGCCTACAACTTTCAGACTTTCAGCTCTTGCTCCCACATAAATTTTAACACAAAAAGCCGCTTGCTTTACAGCCCACACACACCAGCCACAGCCACGCTTAAATATAACCCATTCCAAATTTTACCTCCATTTCCCTTCCATTTGGCTTCTCAAAAGTCAATGTATCCATCCAAGTATAAAATGTTATAGGGACAGAGAGAGAGAGATGTATATAAATTGTGCCAATGTAACTCCTTCCAGTTGACATTTTGAGCGTGTATGGGATGAGGAAGTCAAGACAAATTACTCGTTGTTAAGTGCTTCCTCCTCCTTGAACCATCCTCACATGCAAAAAATAATCTATATCTACAGGAGAATAAAACAGACCATTTAGGATAACTCGTGTAATCATTATTATTAAAACCAGTCAAGTTGACTTTATAAAATGTTTGCCAACCACCTAAATTCATCTCTCTCTCTTGTGATATCGTCCAATGTCCACCCAAAATTGTCAATGGAGGACAATTATGAGTCTCACAACTGAGGTACATTTATTATCTCTCTCCAGCTGTCTTTTGCAGTCATAGACCCCCATACTTAATGTAAAGAGGGACACTCTTCAAGAAATTCTGCTCCTCCTCCTTGTCACACAATTATTACTACAATTTCTCCTTTATCTTTTCAACTTGACACATGTATACTCGTTCCTTCTCTCTCCCCCTCTAATTTCTAACATCTGCTCCATAAATACTGTCAAAATAATCAAAAATCCCAATCTCTCCTAATCAATCAAAAAATCTATGAACAAAAACTCCGTGGGGAATGTGTCTTTGAAGTTTATTCAATTCCCCTTTTTATTTTTACTATTGAACAAGTTATTGGGCCAATTTTGAAAATTCTTGTTTTTTTTCCTCACAGAGAATAAAGAATTTCCATGAACCACCAAGAGGCAATAATTCCAGAGCTCTAACTGTGTGGAATATGAGAAGATAGGGAAAAAATCCAATATTCATCCGTCCATACAGAATAATGCAGACTGCGTGGGATTCTTCATTGAATTTTTATATGAGACCATTACTTGTCTCATTTCATTTCATAGCGTCTACAAGAAAACAGAAGAGTCTCTCCACCGTCATCTCGTCGACTACTGACTACACTTGGTGTTGTGGGGATTCGGCGAGATATTTACCAATAATACAACCGTTTTTTTACATCTTCACAAGAACAAACAATACAATCTACAATCTACTACTCCATTTCTTTTTTTCCAATTCCCCCCCCCCCCCAAAATACATCTACATATATCCGCCATAACCCAAACGCCCCTCCCTTGTTTACAGCCTATAGAGAGAATATGGAAATAGATTGTTCCATTTTGAATTCCATATACACACCATCCATATCCATATTCCATATACACAACACACATGTAAGAGAAAAAGAGGAGAGAAGAAGAAAGATGAAATTTACATTTCCCTCTTCCCATTGCTGCCATTTTTCATTCGATACATTTGATAGGATGGAGTGTCTTGTAGTTTTCCGAAGCAAACGAAAGTATAAAAACAAGGTTTTTTCCTTGTAAATAAGACTCTACATGGAGAGAGAGAGAGAGAGAGAGACTGCTGGAGATGGGAAAGAAAATAAGAGACCAAGGGGCTGGGAAATTCAATGGTGCAAATTTATCTGTATGTAAGGAGACCAAGGGAAAAAAATAAGAAGAAACATTGGGGAAGAGCAACAGACATTTAAGAGAGTACATTGTGTATAGAGAGGTAGTCTCCAACTCCTGATGGTTACCTACGAGCTACAACAGAGAGTCTCATTTCATATCGGATCAAAATTGAGCTTATTGAACATGCCAGGCATTGCCAGGTTCACATGTAGCCATTATGGAGTCTCCTCTACATCCTAACCAATCCTCTTCCCTATCACCCCACACCAGCTGAGAAGGGTGGGGAGAGGGGGGAAAAAAGTTTTGCCATGCGAATGAACAGAGATCACAAAGTGTTTCTCATTTTTACGGTATTTTTTTCTAAATCCTCTCTCTACCTTTCATCTCTAGAGCTCATAAATATTCCATTTCCTACGTTTGACTGAGATCAAGATATGAAACAAGATGGTGTGGTATTGCGAAAACCTCTGGATCTGCAATACCTATAGCCAAAAAAAGGAAATTTTTTTTGTATAAGACTCTCTTACCAACTGCAAACAAGAAAGAGAGACGGAAGATTTCCCCCTCATCACCTCGCCCTGGTTTCTCTTCTGAGGGAGACAGAGACATATCATAGAGTCACCATTCACCATTCAACAGCCCATCATCCTCCTCTTTTCTTTCCTTTTCTCTACTTTTTTATTTTCTCATCTCATTCGGTCATGTCATTCCCATTCTTTGACTCCCACCACCACCGACGAAATCCCTCCTCCTCCCCCCTTTCACTTTCATTCCAGTCAAAAAAATTTCTTTAGTTTTTTTTTTCTTTTCTCTGATATTATGGAATGGACGATGATAGGTGGGAAATTCAAGTCAAGTTCAAAGGTGAAGAAGAGATGGAAGGAAAGGGGAAAAAAAGAAGCATTTTTATTACAAATAATAAAATACCATTTATCCGGAATCCAGTCTTGGAATCCTCCCTCCCGCTTCCGAATCATCTTTTCTTGTGCTTTATCCTCCTTTCTATTCTCAACTCTATTCAGACGACTCCTTTTCACTGACATGGCCAAATATAACTTTTAACTTTTCAATCTTAACCACAAAGCTTAAAGCATCACATTTCTAAGAAGAAGAAGAATCAAGAAAAAAAGAAGAAAGGGAAAGGAAGAACAAGGACGCCAATTCCATGTCCTCCTGCCATTAACCAGAGAATAGAATGACGCCTTTTTTTGCTATAACCCAACATATAAATTATATACATTTAATATAAAGAACATTATACGAGTTACATATCCTTCAACCTTTTCCTTGGTATGGCATAAAATGAGAATGGACAACCCTTCCATTCTATTTGTCCGTAGAGAGAGAGAGAGAGAGAGAGAGAGAGAAAGAGAGTTGGGTTAAAAGTTCAACGTCGTGAACACACATCGGTCAACCACCAGCAAGATAAAGAAAGGCAAAGAAAGTTTTTTAACCGCATACACTCGCCCTCTCTTACACTCGTCATCTACATGTATAGGCCATATCAGTCCAACCATCCAGCAGAGCAACACTTTAGAGAATAAAAAAAGAGCCCAAGAAAATCCTTTTTCTAAACTCCATACATTCAAAGGAGCAACTCCTGCCCCCTCCCCCTCTCTCATCCGAACGAACGAATCCAAAGCTAAACATTTATCCATTTTGATAAGGCAAGTGAAGCCTATCTAAACACAGCGGAAAAGCCAATATATTATTCAGCTCCCATGGAACAAGAGTAGGGAACGTTCAGTTATCTTTTCCCAACAGAATGGAGGAGAGAGAATAGAGAGAGCCTTGAATAGTGGAGAATGTGTAGAGGGGGAGGGGGGTGTATGAATACATCAATTACAATACAAACAACATGCCAACTTCCCATCCCATCCTTGTAACTCATCCTCATACTTAGACAGTCCCAGAGTCTTCTCTCTCTCTCTCATCATCATCCACCGAGTCTCTGAGGCTCTATAAGTGTAAGAGTCAATTTTGCGATATCTTTTTCCCTTCGGTTCATGTCCTCCTTTGACAAGTTGAGCTTATCCATCCGCTCCAATCAAATTTCCCACCACCATTCAAAAGCACAATCTTGTATAATATCTCATTGTTATTCATCAACTTGTAATCAATATTCAATATGGCCAAAAAATTCTCCCCTACATTATCTCATACCCTCCAGTCAATACAAATTTATATATGTATACCTACAATATTATGTAAGCTAACATACTTTATGAATGGCAAGAGAGAGAGAGACATTTTGGATCAATAGTCAAAATTATTATTCCGTGTATTTACTTTCCATCCATTTCATTGTATACCTGCCATTTATAGAGTGGAGGATTGACATGGGACAGTATTTTCCCCCAAAATTTGACTGTATGAATTCTGATACACCCATCAATTTAGTGCCACTTATCTATTAATTGACTCTATGTATAATATACATTTACTCGAATGGGTTCCTCCTGTAACAGCTCCTAAAGCCAAATTATGTAAAGAATAATCACCTTCATCATCATCAGTCATATCCCCCTAAGGAGTACACACAAGTTCTTAGACTGGAGAAAGAGACAAATGTTCTCCTCTTCTCTCACCGATTAAAATATTCCCTTTTAACCCACGTCACTAAATACATAATTTACTATCATTATATTCATTAACAATGACATTATTTTATCCCCCAAATCAATATTTCAAACATTTTCAATCTAATGACCAATACCTTTCCCCTCTTATTCCCTCTGTCCGTTTGTCTGTGAGAAAAAAAGAGACTAAATAATAATTGTCGCCATACTGTCGATTTCCCCCCCCCCTCCATTTTTCGTGCGTGGCTCATCCATACACATTATATGGTGTAACTTTTCAACGCAATTTACCAACCATGAAATCACCTGCATACATTGTCCCTCTCTCGCTCTCTTTTCTCCAATAATAAAATAATACTAAAGGCCTAGACAGCCCTACGGATCTAGCATGAAACTGGAAGCGTTCAAATGGAAACTCTAGGACAAACTTTTCCTTTTTCCTCTAGTCAAACTCGTCGTAATGACTTTTGGAGTTGCTGCGAATCCTCTAATCCTCCACACACTAAACACACACACAGAGTAAGATTAGGGGGAGGGGGGAAGAGTGTGTGTCTGCGTGAGTTGGGCAGCTATGCAAACAAGTTTGGGGAGGGGAAAATTGTGTACACATACAAAGTATACACACGTAGTTGTCTGTACTGTCTATACATTTTGGTGGTAGGAAAGAAACTTAAATGTTATGTCAGTCTCTCTGTTGTCTTCCAGAAAAGAAACACGAGAAAAACGTCTCCATCATCATCACTAACTAAATCATCACCCATCTTTTTTTACGTATTAATCCTTCCTTCTTTCATATAATTCAATATGTTGATGGCTATAACCAGAATCAATATTATTAGTTGACCATACAAAAGTCCAGAGACAGAAATGTACAAAAATTATTATTGGTGGGACAGAAATAATCCTTTAATCTCTATTCTTTACTTTTCTTGGACTAATGCAATCCAAACACATGATACATAAATAATTATTGGTGTACATTTTTTCCTAAAATAGATTACATACAAATTCTACTCATACTTGGTATTTCTATCATTTTTTCCTTTTTTCATGAGCCGCGACTGTCAACTACGCCCAGATTAAATGAAATTGGCAACAAAATCACCAATACCCACGTCACTACCTTTTCTCTTTATCTCTTCTCAAAACTTTTCCAGACAGAAGAAACACACAAAAAAACTATTCGTCATTATTTCTCTTTTGAAAAAAAAGTTTCAAAATGCAATTCAGAAAATATTTGACAAACTCACAAGTGAAATGATTACTACACGACTATTTGCAACGTTTGCTCCATACTTAGATTACATTTTGTACATGAGTCAACGTTTTCTTATCAAGCTAAATATTTTAGTGACAGGAGGTTATAGATAATGGGATATCAGTTATATTAAAAAATTCTTTTTTTAAAAAAAAGTGTTGCTCAAATCTAACACCAACTCAGATGAAACAAGTCATACAAATGCCAAATCAGAAGTGAACGATAAATCATAAAAGTGCTGATTACAATTCACACGGTGAAAAATATATAGATTGTCACCTTCAGGCTCCAACTACATTTGTAATTCCTTCACGTTTAAATTGCAAAATAATGACAAATACAAAATATGAATGCCAACCAGTGAACCAACCAAAATGTTGTGCAATGTTAAAAAATTCGGCATGAAATGCATAATATGCAGTAAGTTTAGCATCCCCACAAAATTATTTAAACTATGATGGCGTCACAAAGTTCCCAAAAAGAAAATCACATGCCTTTTTGGAGTTTAACATAAATTACAATAAATATGAAAAGAAAGTCTAAAGTGTATTTGAAAATATATTATGATTCAGTTTTCAGAGTCAATGAAGGTGATTATAAATATGCATAAGTTGCATAACTTCAACTCTCCCTCTCTTCTCGTTTGAAAGAAAATTCACAAAGACATTTAATAACATTTTGGCTCATAGATATATGAAAATTATATATTTTCGTTGTATAAAAGTAAAATTATATATCATCACCACCACCAGGAAGGAAGGAAGAGGAGGGAGACCTCAAAAAATAAAATGATTTTATTCCAAAAACTGTAAAAGGCTAAACACACAGGAGAGACCTGAGTAGGATTTTTTAGATTTGAGTGTGTGTACAGAAATGAGAGAGAGAGAGAGGATGGAGTGGAGGCTTAAGGGGTAGCGTTTGTCCCCCCAATGTAAATATTCGTAGAGGAAATTATTGGGATGTGGAAGTTGAGGTGGACTGGAAGTGAGTGGAAGTGGCCAAGTGAATAAAATGTATGACATCATATTGTCAACTCCTGCTATTCTCCATACTCCATTCTGTATAAACACATACCAGCTGACTTTGACATGCACTGCTAAAATATTTCCCTTGCAAAGTTGCACTTAATATTTGGGAAGCATTTAATTGTGCCGCATCCTCTCTCTCTCTCTCTCTCTACATTCCCTCATACATGAGAGATATATACCTTGGAGATGATGTGATGTATTTAGTTTGAAATGAAGCCCCCCTGTTCCTCCAATAGAGTGCACATTGCACATTGTAAAGTGGAGTGTAAAATTGGGGATTGTATGGGAGCAAGTGGTGTAAATGTGTTGGTGTTGATGGGATGTGTATGTATGGATGTGTGTGTACGTAGACGCGTATAAATTATTCATATTTACCATCACATCAGCATGAGTTGTTTGTAAAACGACTGGGACTGCCGATGAATGAAATGACGATGAGGACGACTAGAGCGAGGAGTGCTCAATCCTCCAACCAACATCATCAATATGTTCCTCTATCACCAGAATATCACATGAGATGCGATGAGACGAGACGACGAGAGGAGAGAACAGAGTCACCACAAGAACAAACAAAGGCAAGGCAAACTTGCCATCAAATCTTCAATACATTTTAAGCTCCTCTGCCATGTACAGCCAATGGAGTACAAGGAGATGGCATTGTCAGGAATGGAACTTGTGCATACATAGAGAGACACATTATGAGAATTGAGAGACTGTGGAAGAGGAAATGGAATGAATGGTGAAACATCAAATCTTCTTCTCCAATCCAATCCAATTGAAATACAAGACTAAAAACTACAGTCAACCAGCATCAAATGTTTGCACTTTCTACTACTCTCTATTTGTGTATTAATATACTACATCATCTAAATATATCTTTATCCTCCATCCCATCTCATGAACAGACATAAACAATCAAATAACCAAATCATTTTCTTTATGCATTCCCCTTTCCCCTTTCCATTACGGAGATGGATATTGATCCAGCAAAAGTCACTTTGAATCTATGACCAGAAAACACCTTCTCCATACCAGCGTCACCCCTCACTCACATCTCCCATCTGCATCTGACATTGACAACATGTCACCTCACTCCCAACACTTGCAATAAGAGTCCCGTACTCCGTCTTGTTCATTTTACCATATCATTGAGTCAAGTGTCAGTGGGTCTCTTCTACCTCATAAACATAATAATATTCTACTACATACTAGATAGCCATAATTTATTTTACGACTATTTTTTCCCCTGAAAAATGGTTTGTTTGTCATTCCAAGAGAGATTTCCCATCAATTAGCATCATGGATTCTCTCTCTCAAGCCAGTCACAAATTGGTACAGTAGCAAACTAAATTCTGGGCACCCATGAACATGTTTCTATCTAAACCGTGTCAAAACCAACAACTTTTGTCACTTGACAAACTGATCACAAAACCCTACTCCACACTCCATACCCTCAACTCCATGTTCCATTCCACATTTAAAATTATTTCAACTCCCTGACACCACTTGAACTCGTGTAACCAACAAAAAAAACAAAGATGATGGACTCGAGTCTATGCAAGCGAGAAGAGTAATGGAGACAGAGAGAGGGAAAAAAATGAAAAATGCAAAATGGAAGGGACAGAGAGATGCGTTTCACGAGAAGGTGCGAATAATGTACATGGCTGGCTGACTTCCAATTAGCATCCGTCTCGGATTTCTTCATAACAAACTCATCGTCCCATTATTTTCTGTGTACAGTTGTACAATATATTTTTCCTCCTTCCACACTGGAAATAAGTAGCTCAACTTTTTTTCATAACTGGCACAAGAGAAAAAAAACAAATTTGATATAGTCTTGGGCAAATGTCAATTACGTTGAAATTTACTACTTGCCACTGTATTCCATATTACAATCAATTAAAAATAATTCAACATTCCCATGAAGCCTTTCAACTCTAACACTCTTCCCCTAATTCTTTTTAATTCTCCCCCAGAGTTTCCCATGAAAACAAAAAAATTACAAGTTTTAACCATTTTCCTTCTACTTTGACCACAGTGCCCCTAAATGAGCCGGAAGTCATGACTAACAATAGAAAGAAAAGAGGACTGGCATATATGGCTAAAAAAAATTAAAATGCCAATAATTTCTTTTGGCAATGTTATGACTGGGTGTGTCATTAGTTAGAGGATATTTATAAATATAATATGGAGAGGCATAGTTGAAAAAGTATAATTAATTATTATTAAATAATACATTGTATAATTACACGGATGATGGTTGGGTTTCATGGAGGAGTAATGCGATAAATTGTACGGAAATAGTAAATCGTTTAGTTCTTGAATCCACCTCCTCTCCTCTTTTTTCACCTGCCCTCATAAAGCTGTCATGTAAATCTCAATTATTTGTGTGCACATGGAGGAAGAGGAGAATGTTATTGGGGGGGGGGTTGTTGGGGGGGGGGGAGGGGAAAAAAGTTAGAACTCTTCCATTACATTCTAGACGTTTCCCCCTCCTAAAAAAGCTTAAAAAGTAATAAGGCTAAGATGATGTTCCTGCCCGAGTTCACTATCCACAATTTGCATCACACGAAAAAAAGGAGTTGGAGGAAGAGTACACAGTCATGAAGAAATCTCAAAGGATCTCCCTTCATATTTACTAAGAAGAAGAGAGAAAAAAAAGCGTAAATAATGTATTTACGTTCCTTTCCCTCTATCCCACATACACACACACAAAACTCTACTACAAGAGTAAAGAGAACTAGGCATATTGCCCCCTGTCCTCTTCCATGCACACACAAATATATTTTCGTTTGAAAATTGTTGTCAGAATCAATTAGAGTCAGCCTTCCAGTTTCTTCTCTTTTTTTTTTGCTCCTCTTCCTCCTCCTCTCCAACTTTTTCCGCATCTCTCAGCTCTAAACGTACCAACACACAAAACGTGCTCTCCCATCACAAAAATTCAGAGTAAGTAGAAAAAAATGAAATAAGAAAAGAAACAAAAAAAATTGTTGTGTATGAACATATAAAGTTTAATGGCTGGACCTACAATGTAGTCCTTGTCCCCTCCTTCCCTTAAACACTTGAGCATATACATTTTTCAACAAAAAAAAGTAAATGGCCAAATATAAATATGCAACATTTAAATTATTTCTTTCTTCCTTGTTTTTGTTGAATTGACTACAATACATTATTACGCATTACACTTCATAGCACTAGGTACGTATGTCTCTTTCTTTGTAATATTTCCAAGTACAATTTGAATCGAAGTTTAACAACAGCAAGAGAACATGAGAAGGAGCATTTAGCATTAGAAAAAAAGAGATACGGAAAGATTTGAATGGGAAGACAAGACAACTAACGAAGTAAACTTTCAAATGTCGAATACCACTCAAGTCAAGGGAAAATATATATGTATGAAATTGGGCTACTAGAATGTTCTCCTTTTTTTCCACTTATTTCTTCTTTTTTTTGCCATCTCTTGCTCTATTCTCTAGCTGAGTAATCCAAAAAAGAAACAGTAAAGAGAGAGAAAAAAAAGTCGGATGTGAGAAGGGGAGAGAGAGAGAAAAATGTAGGAAAAGCTATCTAGAGGAATAGTAAATAAATGGGAAAAGGAATAAAAGGAAGGAGTATACACCTTAGACACAAAGACACAATAAGATTAAATTGAGCTACTTTAAACTCTGACTATCCCGGCAAAAGAAGAGGGGAAAAGAAAAAAAAGGCTACAAGTCGAAGAGAGGAGGCTTAAAGAGAGGGAACGGGAGGGCATTTATTTGTAGTAGTTGTCGTGCAGCATAGAATAAAAAACCCTTACTCTATGGTCGTGCAGCTGTATCTTTGGAGCACACTAAGATACAGAATTAAAATCTCAATCTATCTACTATCCACAGTCACTGCATGCGTACATCACAACACATGTGAATACTTTTCTTCTCCCTCCTTGAGTAACCCAACAACAACCTACATCACTCTCGACATGCACTAACATTGTAATACTATCTCCCTTTAAAACCCGCCTTTAAACTTATTACAATCGGATGAGGAGGCAAGGAACCAAACCCATGCAATGGCAAAGAGTAGCAATCTCATATGTCAGCTAAAGATTCGAGATTCGCAAGAACAAACACACGAAGAAGAGAGAGAGAGACAGAGTTAGTAGGGGAACAAGTTCTCCAGTAATTGGATAGTATTGTATCTGAATTCGCTATCTTTTATTCCATACATACAAATCCACAGTTTCCCTCACGAATCTCCTCAAACACAAGTCTCCATAATATCCTCCTTTTTCCATCTCTTTCTCCACTCTATTTGCATGTCTTGTCTCTATTATTATAGGTATAGACGAGCATGTCCTTACATAGAAAATACATGCCTAAATTTCCCGGGTCATGACAGCTATTTCTTCCAGCCTCTCTCTCTTCCTTTTTTTTCCTCCTTCCAACAACAAAAGAATCCCTAATAAGCTAGCGGGAGTGATTAACATGAAAAAAGGCAGGGTTTAAAAACATGTGTGCTCCTTGTACTACATGGCCCCTTTATATATATATTATATTAAATATATATTTGTTCCTCTTAACTACATAAACACACAAAGGTATAGACAAGAGAGATCGAGTCAACTTAAAAAAACTGTCACAACACCTTCAACATAAACGCACCCTCTCATCCAAAGTCTTTCCAAGTACACCGCCGTACCACGGTAATTCTTATCATCTCTCATAAGATTTCTCTGTCTTGCTTTTTTTTCTTGGGTTCTCAGACTCGAGACAGAGAGAGGAAGAGAATAGAAAAATACCTGAATAGAAAACCCGGGACTTTTTTCTGGTCTGTATTATCAAAGTAAGAAAAAAAAGAAGGAGAAGAAAAAGTTGTTTTGTGAACGCAACTTAATCGGAAACAGACGGAGGGGAGTAAAAACTTTGACTTTGCATTGTATCCGCCAGCCATGGGATCTTATAGCATGTGAACCAATGTCACCGCCTACCTGCACAAGATAGATAGATAACACAGAGGAAAAGACATACTTCCGCCATCCTCTTCCCCGTCCTCGCATAATGGAAAAGACATGAAATTTTGGCTCATACAGAGAAACACATTTTTTCCCTTTCTCCACTCACAGGGACACATGTACACAAACACACACAAAAACACCATCATCAAATGCCATGCCATGCATATGCAAATCATAGAAACTTACCATGTCTCGCAAAAAAATATATAATTCAAAAAAGACTTGCATCGAATAAACCTTTTTAGTCTTAAGGTCTTGATCTCTATGCTCCATTTTCAGGTTGCAAAAATACAGGCAACCGTGTTCCCTGTCTCTCCCAAGACCCCGAGAGTGAATAAAAAGAATGAGATGAGAGAGAGAGAGAAAAAAAGGAGATGAGATGGGCTCATGTGGAAGTGCCTTAGGTGAGACGTCGTTGACAAAATCTGCTCTGCTGGAATATATGGACCACGAAGAATTTGCCAAGCATTCCTCCGCCACATAATCGACATACGCTGTAGATCAGTCAACTCAAGGCAAACAGACAAATCTCTCGGAAAGCGAGACACCACCAAATCAACCTCAAGTGTCTCTCTCCCTTTCTTACTCTACCTCATCCTCACATATTCAACTCCATCTTCCATTAAATTCTCCTTAAAAAAACAAACTTTTTATGCTTTACCTACAATTATTACAATATTATTTCTTCAACCTCATTATATTTTTCAAGATAAATATAAATATCAAGACTCCCGTACGTATGGTGAAATCATTAAGTAAATCAAATCATCTGCTTGTGCGAGGATGAGGCCAGAAAAAAAAACAAATTAAACCGAGAACAAGTCTAAAGAAAGAATATGGAGCTCGAAAGTAGACTAAAGTAAAAAAGAAAGAAAAAAAGAATATAAAAACAAGTTGAAAGGCCTGTTTTTTTGCAAATCTACCCAAATAACCTTCATAAATTGAATGAAACGAAACATTAACCTGAGAGGTTACATGAAGAGAAAAGAGGGGGGGGGGGGATTCTCTGTTACATATTACGTAATCATAATTACCTTTTCTTTTCTCCTTGTTATTATACACAATGTTGGGAATAGAAAAACAAAATAAGGAAAATAGGGCTCTTATGTTTGTTCATCTTTCTCAAACTGGTCCTCTGCATCTTTTCTACATTGTTTTGTGTCCTGAAGCAAACTGCTCAAGAGTTTACATTGAACTACTTCTTTCTAACCTGATTCATTTCTGCCTACTTTATATTTCCTCCTTTGTTTATTGTCCAAAAACTCTTTTCTACATTACATGTAGTTCCAAAGTCTCTCTTTCTCTCCTTCCCCTGTCTGCATAATATTTATATATAAAATGTTTATATACTTGTCCATGTACTTTGCATTGCTCATTAGATGAAATGGATGTTGCATGTAGAGTGAAACACTCAGCATACAGAGTAAATAGGATAGTAAATAGGATTTTTCAGCATGACTGCTATCCAAGTCGAGCAAAAGTATCGATCCAATTACCTTATGGACTATTCCTCTCTCTCTCTCTCTCTCTCTCTCTCTCTTCTATACACACACACACTTTTCCCTACACAACCCACCACCACTAGTAGCTTACACTTTGCCATTGCCTAGTCTAGTCAACAAAATGAACGTCAAGGAAAAGAAAGGAGCATCATCATCATCATATCGTGTGTGTATATACATCGTATAGGGAATAAAGAGCTCAGCGCTCATAATTTCTTGTCGGCAGTATAACTGAAATACTACTACTACATTTTTAGTGAGTCAAACCAAGTCTCTCTCCTCCTCTTTGTTCTTTTTTTTCTCATCTACTTTGCTATCATTTTTCTATTCAACTTTTCCTTCTTCCTCCTTCCTTCTTTTTTTTTACATATACAACTTCTTTACAGTCCTTACTGTTTACAGGCTAACGAGTGAAACCAAAAACGATGAATGAAATTTTGATCCATATAAAATGTACAGACAATATCTCTACATTTTTTTAAAAAATAAAAAAAGGAAAAAGAAAAGAGTCTCCCCTTCCTTCTTATTTTTCTTTCCTCTTTTGTTTTTGAGTTTTCCATTTATAATCTTGTACCCACGACCCGGGCAATATAGAACAATGGGCTGAGAGAAGGGGAAAGGAATTGACAAAGTCTTAAAGGCAAGTCAATGAGGAAACCCAGACCCACTTTCTTGATTATAATAGTCTCCCATAGCTCACTCTCGGCAAAGTCACAAGGAAAGTTGAGGCCATTCATTAAATGTAGAATTCAAGGTTGAATTAAAATTAAGAAATTAGCCTGACTAAAGAAATCAATAAATCTTTTGTGATGGTTCCACAAACACGTAATATATTGCCTCAATTCAAGAAATCAGTAAATGTCCTCTCTCTTTAAAAGACAAAATACAAAAGACCCGGGTAGAGAGAGGAGAGAGAAAAAAAGAAGAAGAATGTGAGTTCTTCAGTTTATTGTTTGGAAGACTCATCATGATGATTTCTCATGGTTTCTGTTGAGGCATTGCCAGCTCTTTCCCTCCTCTCTCTCTCTTGAAAAGTATAAACATAATGATATATAAATGGTAGCCTTGATAGTCTTCAAAGTACAAACAATGGTTGAGTACAGTTCTTATATTATTATTATTCTATATAATGTACTATTTAATCCATTAAATAAAGGAGCTGTCTGAAGCACACACAACAAACAAACAGAGAGAGAGAGGTTCATAAGAGAGAGAGAGAGGCTGGTTGTGTCTGTGGATGTGTTTGGACGTTTTATGAAAACCAAAAAGGTTTCCGCTTTTCTCGCCAATAAGGACATTCGCCTTATACTATGAATAGCTCGTTAAAATCAAGTGTAAATGTGAGATAAAGATTTGTGTAGTAGAGCCTAATTGAAATTTACCATGGGTTACATGTCATTACACCGCCACCACCACCACCTTGATTCTATTATAATATTTGTACCTACCACCTTTTGCTCTGTACTTTTGTAGCCATCCAACTATTGACTTTGTTATAAAATAGCTTAACTTGCTCACACCATGAAAATTCCTCATGGATTATGAACCACCAGCGCAAAAGGCTTCAAAGGAAAACTGTTTCAACTTATGGCTTCGATTAAAATGAGGGAACAGAGAAGAGACTCCTCCTGATACAGGAATAGTGTGAGGTACATAGCCATACAAACGACTGCCACCAACTCCCCTTAGTACTCAAAGTGATGCATGCCATGTCTACAGTATTGCATGATTCCTCTGTGTGTGTACAAATTAGAGGCATTATTCAATATTTAAACTTTTGACTTTAAATTATTAGCTACGCCAAACTATGTACATGCAACGTAAATGAGCTGTGACTCCAAAACTAATTTTGATGGAAAGTATTAAATAGCGCGTGTCAAAGGGAAAACTTTAGTTTTTGTTGATTGCGAATTAGTAAATTACTAAAAGTAACAAGTACTATGTAGAAGAGGAGGGGGCTTCTAAATGTATTTAATGGACAGAGTCAAAAAAAAAAAGAAAGAAGAGATGAAAGAAAAAAGAGTTTGGCTTACTTTTCATCACAGTCATGTCCATCCAGACTTCCTCCTGGAGATGAAAGAATGCCGTTTTGTGTTTGCATTGCGACACTATGATCAATACTTTGATTATTCCCACTGATTGTAATGCCACTAGTGGGAGAGGAGGAATTGAAACTATTTTTGAAATCACAGGAAGAAGAAGACGAAGAAGATGAAGATTGTTGATTGTCAGCTACTACAACTACTACTTGGTTTCCGTTGGGCTCAGCCGTCAACAGGGACACAGAATTGGGATACTCTATTTGTTGTTGCTGTTGTTGTATATTTTGTGAGGTAATCAAATGATGATGATGAAGTAAACTTGTTGGTGTGCTGTTGACACAATCCACTAACATGTCTTGGTCACCACTACTAGATGAGTCCAATAATAAGTCTAGGTGAGCTCCACCAACACCACCACTCACACTGCTCCCTTCAATCGTCAGAGCGGACAGATGAGGATGATGCACTGTGACAATTTGACTCCCGTTCTGAGTAACTACAATTGTCGACTGATCCTGAATATGATTATTATTATTGTTGGTGGTGGGAGGTTGAAGGAGAGCACGACTCTTGGGACTTGGGTACGGAGCACTATTGGTCCGATGTAATTTTCCTGACAGATGATTCTCGGTTATTTTTGTGATGGGACCGTTCGTTCCGTTGGTATGACTATGCTGAAAAAGTTGTTGCTGTTGTTGTTGAAGATGATGAAGAAGAACAAGCTGATGATGAAGATGAGGCTCGTGGGGTTGTGGCACGTTGTTCACTCCCCCGGTGGATGCTCCTACTCCTCCTGATGATGATGGAGGTGTTGTTGAATTGGAATTGACGGTGGTGGTGGCAGTGTTAGTGGTTGTACGCACAGTCGTCGACGGACTAACTAAGCAGACCGAGTTACCGTTGTTGTTGGATATAATGTTACTGCTATGACTATGGCTATGGACGGGACTAGAGATTGAATTTAAACTGGAGCTGATGGTGGTGTTGGTGCTGTTGTTATTCAAATTATTTAGACTTGAACAGATACTCAATTTGTCAGCTATCGTATTTAGGCAATGCAACGACTGAGGTGCTTCGCTAGAGGTCATTTCTGGCTCTTTGAATTACTCTGGCTCATTGCTGAACCCTCACGATCTACAACATCAAACAAAAGAAAGCATTATTAACTCATTATTCATCATATTATCTCTACTCAATTACCAAACTACTTTTTTTTCATTTATTACACACACACATGGACTCTGTACACAAAAGATTCAATTGTATAACCATAATATTGATATTACTCCATCCTACATCTCTCTACTCCAACACACACATATTATACAATAATATATTTTATGACATTTTGTTGAAAAGTAATTCGTACAAAAAAAACTTTTCATGTTTCCTTTAGCCGAGCAAACTCTTTTAGTTTCAAAGTATCACATATATAGCCCATAATTCCAGTCAACGAATATATTTTTTTATTATTATTATTTCTCTCTCCTGTTCCGCGACTAATAGTCCGTGCCAAAATCTAGTTCTCGTCAACTTGCAGTCGGTCGGTTGCCAGAGTTGTGTCACTCACTCGTGCTCAATTCTAATGACTTCTGTTGCTCATTGCCAAAAATTTTTTCTATATATCATTCATTCCACTTTTCCCTTATAGCCTCCCGCTCTTTGAAATGTCATCATGATGCATGTACAAGTACCGAGAGAAGAGTCTCTTTCAAATATACATTGTCGAATATTGACTACTTACTCCATACACACACTCGACACTCAACCAAGGTGTTTAGTGTTTCCCTAACCGCATGTCACCAACCCGCCAATGAAATCATTTCATACTCTTTATTATAATCTTCCACTCTCATCTTTAACAACACAACTGATAACACTGACAACATACTACCCTACCACCAACTGACAAATTCTTTTCCATGTTTTCCAAATCTCTCTCCCATCTTAACGATCACATCATTCTCTCTCCCCTATCTCCCGTCGTCAAATTGACTACCATATCTTTCCCACAAAAAAAACTAATACTCAAAAAAAGGAAAATAACTTCTTTCATCAAGGGACTCAATCTTAATTAAGAGTAAAATAAAAATTTTGAAAAAAGAAGAAGATATATTTGAATAAAGAATTAGACATAAAAATGTGGCATACGGTCAGAAGCATTGTAAACAACTTACCTTATATTTAAAAAAATAAAACTACCTTCAACCTCAAGGTAAGAGAATTAACGAAGGAATAAATTTTCTACTATAATTGTTTTGGGCTATGCCTTCACGTGGCTAAAAGCATATAGCTCGACACCTGCCCCTCGTCTCTCAGTCTCTTTAACGTCGTTTTTAACTTGGTTGTATTTATGCTTGCATCAAGAATTAACTATGATGACATCACAGTGGAATAAAGAGAGAGAGTGAGTGGTGTAAAAACAACGTAACCAAGCCTTTTATCACTTTGAGCAAGGCAATATAAATATATACAAGACAATATAACCAACGATGATAAACTACTTAGCAGTTCAGTACTAAAGGGAACATGAAGGGGGAGGGGACTGTGAATAAAACTCACACAAATGTAAAAAATTTTCCATGTAATAGCTCAAAACACACAAAAATAAACACATATACCAAGACACTTGTCATGTAATTCACATCCTTTTAATTATCCCACAGATCAAGAATATGGACAATAATACGTAGTGATGGTGAATCAATTTTTTTTGGAACAGGAGTCAAGAAAAATGTAATAATGATTAATGGGTAGCAATGGTAATAATTCTTTTGCAATATAGGCGTATCTTATAATATCTTTGTATAGTGTCTAATTTCTTGGAGCTAAATAATAATACAAGATAAAACAAGAAGAAGAGGAGAGAGGAGCAGATGGATCATCTCATAAATTTCCCGTCTCTTCTCCTCACTCTTTTTCCCTTTGGCAGCCCTCACTCACTCACTCATACATGTAAGAGCCCCACCATATGTACAGTCAACAAGAGAGGAAAAAAACATGGAAGGGAGTCTCTTGTACAAGTTCCTAATAATAATCACCCGTCACTATCACTCAACTTGCAAATATTACTTGTAAAAAAAAGAATCTCCCCAGTCTCTATTTACACCATGTACACCATGATCCTAGTTAAAGTCTCATATAACCAACATTTGAAACTAGTGCAATGACTTGTTTCTGCTTAGTTGAAATAATAAAAAATAAAGAGAGGAAAAAAACAGAGGGAGAATATTTTGTAGTCTGATATCATTTCACAATTTCACTAGACACAATGCACATTTAAAAAAAGAGAGGAAAGAAGAATGATGATCCAAGTAATGCTAGAAGGATGGAGAACACTATTTATAATGTATAATGAGTAAAATAATTATATATTACAAAATGGGTAGATGGATGAGACTCCCGTCTACAATAACAAAACAGGAGCACAACAAAACACAAAACAAAATAACTCGCTAGCTCCCTTTTCACAAACTGACTGAGTGACAAGTACATGGGATAATATGCTGCAAGTCAACGAGTGAGACACTTGTAAACTCACAATCTCTCATCCTCTCTCTCTCTCTCGCTTATTATCCGTCCTAACCAAACTGTGGATGTTTCTCTCTATCTCCAACTTAACTATAAACTACGACTAACTATATCATCATCATTCTAGGAGGTTTTGGACTTGAGAGTGAACGCACCCCACCAAATTGGACACACTTTCTGCTGTAACTCTCTTTAACTTTAACTTCACTACTCCCCTCCCCCCTCCTCATTCACTCACTGTGTGGTTTTACTCCCAATACAGAATGTATGCCTCAATCTATCTCCATCACATGTATATTATTTCCTTCGTTATCACCATCAACTTGTTGAAATCATGAGCTACTCTCAACTTAACTTTAACTGTACATATTAATGTACATAATAGTGAACCAACATTTGACTTTGACGCTCTTCTGTGAAACCCCAACCAAGTAGTATATCTCTCCATGTCCCTCAAACTATTAGGAACTAACATGTACTAAATATATAGTACATAGTACAGTACATACAGGATAACTTTCTTGTATTTTTTCCCCTCTATCTCATTCTACGCATAATATTACATCCTAATCATCAATCATATACAATATATCATTTAACGTACATTTAAACTTACATGTGATACCCAGTACAAAACTACCAATTACTTTTACGATATTCTATTTTACAGTCTCTAAAGTCAGTTCAGTGTCGACGACAAAAAAAATACAAGTATTTTTTTATATACACAAGTACACACATATTAAACTCTGTCATATCGACGTTCATTATACCAATAAAATTCTTCAGTTTGTGTATTCTCCATGGCGTCCTCACCACAGAAAACTACCACAGGATATAGAATGACATGGGACAAAATCAAACTTAATATATAAATGTACTTTATCGGAATTTCCTCTCTCAACTCACATGGTCTATCTTCGTAGTACTCTACAATACCAAAACTTCACATTATCAATTTTTATCTCTGTAGAGCAGCCATTTTTTTATACATTTATAAATTTGCTCTTTGCGAACTTTCCTCCACCACTCTACAATAAATGTACAAGGATACATGGGGACCCTATTTAACTCTAAATTTTGTAATATTTATAATTATACAGTTGCAATGAAGGAAACACACAACGCGCAACGCTGAGATAACAAAGTAGCTAATTCTAGACTCGTCTAATGGGCTTTCCATTATTTTTAATATATTTTCTAATGCAATCCCTTCTATCATCACAATTTAAGAGCATGAAGTCTCTTTAATATCCCACTGTCGTCTCTCCTCCTATCTCCAATAAATCAAAGGTTATTTGCAATACAGTTTCAAGCTGCATCAATTCAAACCACACTAAAAATGAATTCCATTATTTTATAACACCATTCAAATATATTCTACAACAATCAATATCTCACCTTATTGTATTAACTACACCTTTGTTTAGTAAAAAAATACACTTATTTGAATGGAAGGATATTAAAGTCAAATTCTTGAAAGGGTGCTAGTACCAAACTAAAACCCAGGAATAATATTTTGCAAAAAAAAAGTTTCATCTTTTCGAAAAATTCAAAAGAATGGGAGAATAGTACAGAGTAACCAATACAAACCCAAAAAGAGTTTTCAAATATTCATTAAGTAAAGCCTTAATTAATGGACACCAAAAACGGGAGTACAAGTTGATTAATTAATCCTAGCCACCAAGAGAGAAGAGATCAATAGGGCACTGATGAATGGGAAATTACAGCCATGTTATATCCCCATGTTATACACCACGTACATTGTATGTACATATATGATAGAATCTTCATTAGGCCAAATTGGACGACGAAAGACTAAAGGGAGATGGATAAAAAAAGGGAGGAAGAATCTGTAAACAAGACGAAGATCAAGAAGTTAATTTAAGTTTATTAAGCGAAGAGGAAAAGGGAAATCAGTTTGAAATCAGGTCATATCCTCGTGAAATAATCGCCTCGGAAGGAATCTTCTTCATCTTATTACTGCTCCACTCCATGAATTTAAAGAATTTCTCCCAAAAATTCTTTGCATAGCTATCACAAGCTCAATTCCTCCTTCTTTGCCAATGCCAAAAAAAAACTTGAAGAAGTAAAAAGAGGATCTTGTTGTAAGAAAAAGAAAAAAAAATTCTCTACTTTCATTGATCCATAGCCAACAAGGGAGCGAGGAGGATAGAAAATTTTGGTAAATACTTTCTTCAACAATCCAATCAACTACTGGCTCAATGGGACTAGAGGCCCTGTACGGTGTACAACATTTTTTTTCTTTTTAAAAAATAAAAAGGAGGGAGTATAAATGCGAGGAGGAGGAAATTGTGGAGAAATAACTCGCCTGTGAAGGCACAGCAAACTTAACCTACTTCTCAAGTATCTCCTCTCTTTCAAAATGGAGAAGTAAAATCTATAATAATATTATATGGAATAGACAGTAGGGAGAGATACCGCAGAAAAGGAAGGTTGTCTTGTATGTGTTCACAAAGAAAGAGAGAGCCAAAGTATGAAGCAAAGTTGAGGATGAATATTTTACTACTGACTTCCACTCCATTTCCAAAGAACAAGAGAGTCAGAGAGTCATTTAACCAAGAACTTGAGCACCGCACAAATAAAATAAATATAATATGTACGAGTCGAGTAATAATCATGTAGAGTCAATGCCATGGAATAGCACACAATTTTGACCCTATCTAAAGACGATAAATTCGGTACAATCAACTACAGACAGTTTTGGAATACAGAATATTTATGTGTGTGTGTACACTTGTACAGGGTCCAACTTCTTAGTGTCCGTGTAGACTCCACAATATGTACAAACCAAATAAATACTTCTCTCTTGATGCTCTTCACTCTGTACATTTTATATCGTATGTACCCACCAGTTCTAGAGTTATTAAAACCCCAGTGTTTATATTATTATTATATACGTACAAAGTATTGGGTTACAAGAGTCTTTAATGTATTCTCATTCCATATAATTTCTTCATTTTGTACATGTACAAGATAAAAGAGTGAGTGGAGTATAGTTCCTTGCTAATGATGCAAGTATTTACAAACACAAATCCTCCACATAAGGGGGAAACCAATTGCCATTATATTAAGTATAGTTAATGCACTTTGGAATAGTCAATTTCCTCTTCACAACCAAGTTAGACCATGCATACACACACCATCCATCGTCATCATCGTCCTAGGCTTAAGCTTGAGACTTGAGTTTTTGGAACCATCAAAATGATGTTTCGTCTTCAATTTGTGTACTCATGACTCATGACATGTATTGAGTCTTGTACATATAATGTATGCATCTTATGCACATCACCCCCCTTAACTTGCTTACTTAAATAAACTAAAACTAACAAGAAGAGCAAGTCCTGGGAGTATAGGAAGATGCTCCTCTATACCACACACACAAGTTGGTTGTTTATTATTGTATGTACTTTCCAGCTTATTCCCTCTGCTATTAAGATAAGTGTGTACCGTAACGTCAATAGCAGAAGACATAAGTACTCTTCTCTCCCATGTCATCTTCACAGAGCAGACACGGACGGACCATGAGGATGAGAGAAATCCCTCCACTCTCCTCTCTGATAGTCTAAAATGTATTATTATTTATTATCCCGAGTCCACTCAATGGAGGCAGGGGCAACGGCAAAGGCCATCCTCAAGATGAGAGTCAGCATGTGCATTCTCATGTTGGATTATTTTATTATTGCACAGAGGCAGGAAATTTATTAATTACTTACTCATGTCTCATGTCTACAGTACATACATCTGTATACATCAACAGTCTCAAAGAAAATAAATAATGCAAGGTTAAAAAATTTCTAGTGTGTTTGAAATTTTCAATCTCCTTCATTCATTTTCCCTTTCAAAACATGAACATTCATCCATCTGTAAAAATATGTAGTCTCCCTCTCTATTACTAGCTATATATTTTGCACCATTAAATATTTTAATATCATTATTATAATACTCCCTGCCTCCTATCCATTTCTACAATTACACCATCACCTTATGTACTAATACCCTTAATAGAGATTAATATTATTATGCAAGTAACCATGTCCGCCCACATTATTTCTGTATAATGAAGTACACACATTTTACGTCACCCAATCACCTCCTCAATGGATAAATTAAATCCATGCCACATATAAATACTAAAATCCTAATACTTGTCCCCATAATACATAAAAGAAATGTAATGTATGGTGTGGCACTACAGTAAATAAAAAAAATATTCCAAATTAATTTGAATAGAAAAAAATACGCCTTATGTACAGCTAATACCAGGATACAAGTCAAAAAAAAGGGTTCAATGCTGATATGATATGACTGAACTGTTTCAATCACTTTTACCCAGGCTTAAGCAGCTGGCAGATTTACACAAGATAATAATGGCAATGCAAATAATAATAAAAAAAGAGTTTTATCTCATCTCAGTATGGCTGGGATGTGCATTTAGTTGGAGAGGGTTCTCTCTCATCATTCCATATCTCACATTTCTCTGTTTAACGAG
Source organism: Arrhopalites spinosus (assembly GCA_034700945.1). NCBI lineage: Eukaryota > Metazoa > Arthropoda > Collembola > Symphypleona > Arrhopalitidae > Arrhopalites > Arrhopalites spinosus. Next base: position 7,792 of record JAQIVZ010000874.1, on the reverse strand, counting down.
CAAAATTTAGGCTATGCAAATAGTCGTGTACCACATAGTCGAATGTGTAGTCTTTATCATAGTGGAGACCATACCTTTTCCTCAACGTCAATTTTAATACCATATAAGAGTCTAACTCTATAGTCTACTGTATCATCCCTCTAATAGAGTTTTATAGCTTGAGTGCTACAAAGTAGAGGCAAGGAAGAAAAAAAAATTCTGGATTCCAAGATTTATATTTCTGAGATACCCACCGACTCCCAAAAAATGTACACATGTACGCATAGATACATTACAATGTACAAGCATCACAACTGTATTTTATGCTTATTTTAGGCAAGACACTATTGGCCATTTCCATATACCCCTCCCCCCTCTTTCTCTCTTTCAGACTCCCCAACTTTGAGCATCATCCTGAAGAGGAAACTCCGTTAAAACGCTTTAGTTTTGCACTTTTTTTTGCACACATTCAAAATATATTTCATATAAAAAGGACAGAGAGAGAGAGAGAAGAGGAGGACCTCAAAAACTGCTGACAACGTCAACTTTTCTCAAACCACCACGACTCTCTCACTTGCTCCCCTCCCTCTGTAACAGCGAAAAACCATTCAGTTTATTGTCGGAATATGCTCATAATCATAGTCATATAGTGTCATAGTGATGGGACATGGAGAGAGACGATGAAAATGGAAAAGAGGCCACTAATATTTTCCGCTCCATGAGGGACGAATCATATAATATGTCTCTATGCCATTGCGGTAACCAAGTGACACAACGTGGTCATTACCAACATGAAAGAGTCATTGTCATCATCTAATATAAATGAACTTCTATAACATTACCCCCCACACACATCCCTACCTCTCTCTCTCTTTTTCAAACTTTTTTAGTCTACAATTTTCAAAAGTTTAAGTTAAACATCATTATTCAACATTGGAAAAAATGTTTCTTTTAACTTTAGTTGGATGAAATAGTCTCAACTAAAACATGGGAGGAAATTTCACCCTGCCTAGAATAAATTGATAAAACTCATTGTAAAATATCCTCACGTCAACCAGACAGTGTGAGTTTACAATAGAAAAAAAGAGAGAAAAAATTATTATTAAAATAAGAATATGATGAGGATAAAGTAGGAGAATGGTTAAGGCTGGAAGCATATCCTCCATTGTTTGATTTTCCTAAAGCGACACTGATACCATATCATCTCCCTTGTTGACTCTTCCATTCTGACTTTTTTTATATACATTTCATAGAGTGAGCAATATATTTATTAATACCATTTTCGTTTGGAACATTCAACTCAAAAAAAGGATGAATATCCAACGTACATCCAGATGGGGAGGCTTTTTCTTTGTGTACAGACACACCATCAATTTAAACTTATTATGAATGCCCTCTTTATTTTAGTAACTTCATTAAACCAGCTGCAACGACTAACTAACTAACTACACTTATTATAATTTTCTCATGATTTAAACTACTGTCAAATTATGATAGTCAACTTGATTCAATTTTGAACTTTGGTTACATTAATACTGTAAAGTAGTGTAAAGGTATACTCTTGTTATGGAGGTTGTACACATGAAACCATCAAGATATCACAAAATTATAGAGGAAATTTGTCAGAGAGAAAGAGAAAAGGGATTCCATGTGGATTCTGACAGAAATCAAGTGTCAAACATCTCTCTTTTTATGACCCCTATCGAACTCCCCTACACATGGAATTGGAGAGAGAGAGAATGAAACACATGAAATCCTGAAAATATGATTTATGATGAGGCTTCAATTTACAAAGAGAAAAAAATGAGGAAAAAAAATTATCAGTCGAGCAGTAAAAGTAAAAATTGGCGTCACTTTTATATATTCTAGTGGAAAAAAAAAGTTATACAATATCATATGATATGGCATGATATTTTTATCTGTACTATAATTGATTTGTTGCCATAAGTTGCAACTAGAAAGAGAGAGAGAGAGAGAAAAAGTAAAACTGTTCAAGTTGAGAGTAGAACGAGCTCAGAGTCATAAGTCAAGATAAAAGTTTTTTTTATCACACTCACTTACGATAAAAACTCTCCTACCTTTAGCTTATCGTCCGTCCGTTGAGAGAAAAAATAACAGATGAACAAAAAAAAATTCTCTGTAGAGAAGAAAAAGAAGAAGAGAGTATTTACAAAAGTTCACTATTTGCGATTCATTAAATTTCTGATATCAATAATAATTCTCTTGTTGAACAACAAAATCCTCTCATAAATTAAATGTCACTGAACTTGCACTTTTTTTCTGTTGCTGCAAATTTTCAATCATACTCACACTGACTTTTTACTACTTGCCCCCCAGTTTTCCTTTTTTATGTTGGTCACAATAAATTTAATTTTCTTTTTAAAAAAATTGATTGACACACATAGACACACAACTTTGAAAAAATTGACATGAATATTTGGTAAACTTCTTTGTGAAAGCTCAGTCTTATCAATGATGACACATACACAGGGACACAAAATTATTTCAGAAAAAAAGAGTCCAGCCTATAAACTTGACAAAATATCTTATCACTGAATCATCTTTCTCCGTAGTCGTTAAATGGAGAAAATAAACAAACGGCAGGATTATAAAACAACCACAAGTAATAATCAGATGGAAGATAAATGGATAAATGACGACAGCCCCAAAATTTGAGCACGTGTTTCCTCCTTTACTATATTTGTAATACTCAAAAGTCTCTCAATCTTATTTTTTTGTCCTCTTTTTTTGTTAGAGGAGGAGAAGATGCTCCCAAAAATTCCAAAGTTTTTCTTTAAAACAACAAAATGTGGACCCACAGATCACTACAAATATTGACAGTCTCATCCTTGTTCACTTAAATATTTAAAAAATGCAAATAATTTATACTCCTGACACTAGTTCACACTCGAATAAATTGACACTAGTTCAAAATCACACAAAATAATATTTTTTTTCAAGACAAGGATCGAGAATAATTGTCTCACTTGACGATTCACACACAAGGACGACGATGAGGAGAAGGAGGACTTACTCACATGGAAAAGTTCAAGTTGTAAAATTTGTTTGGAGGAGAGAGAGAGGACAGGATGCGTCCATCAGTGCATCTCTCGAACATTGCTAGAGATAAACTAATCGTCCAGTGAAATGTTTTGAAATCTCCCCTTTAGAGAAGAGAATTGTAATATGTATCGTACTATTTGAAAAGGAGAGTCAACTAGTGGAGATGGTGACTGTTCAATGACTGTAGAGTCGACTGGGATTTTTCAAGAGAATAGATGAGGATGTGGTGTGGCGGATTCGTGACAACGGTTAAAAAACTCAATGTGTGTGTACACTACACTACACTCTGGTAATATATATATATACACAAAAGTCCTTTGGTCCATAAACTCTGTCACTGTGACTAGTGCAAAAAAATTTGGTGAGTGTAGGGGGATATATTATAATATATAGGCGCGAAGCGATTAGTTAGTAAAATGCAATCAACCAATGCAGAATAATGGTAATCGCAGTGACATTGAGAGTCGATTGTAAAATTATACTTTAACTCAATTCTATTATTTGTTTCAACCTTTTTTGCTTACGTATGTCTATCTAATATCTATTTGTTATGCAGCTTCCCTTGTGTCTTTCTGTCTCTATTTTTTTTTTCTATGTGTTCTCTCTCTCACTTGATGCGTGTACACGATGATAGGAAGGCAAAAGAGGAGATAAAACGTCGTCTGCCTGCTCCTAACTCCAGCTTTGAACTGATGAGATGAGAGTGGGGTTCCAACTTCCAAATACATGGACTCAATAGTGTACTATACTCTACTACAGTCAAAAGAGAAAGACTGGAGAGTCCAGAGAGAAGCTCCCAAAAAGAGAGCTTCTACACTCTGTGTTTGAAACATATAAAAGTCATATACTCTGTATACATATCCTTGTATTATATATTATCTCTCTCTCTCTCTCTCTCTTTGTGTGTATATATATATAGACTTTTACGTGGTGCCCATGCAATGGCAATGCCACATGCCAAAGCCTGGAACTTTTCAAGGCAAGAGCCGTCGCAGTTCGTCTCTCATTTCATTTTCCCCAACAAGCGGAGCATAGAGAGAGAGAGAGAGAAAGAGAAGAGTCTCTACAATGTAAAGGTAGTCTTTGGCACTTTGGTACAATTTCACGGGAATTCACGGCACACTCATCCCAATACTCTCCCTTGTTGTACATATATTTATTTACGTGAGCATAGAGGAAGAGTGTGTGGAGATAGGAGGAAGTAGTGATATCTCTCTAGTTTTTTGGAACAATATGGCATTTTTAACAACTCAACTTGATATCTATACAGTCTTATATTCTAGAGATAGAGATAGGGAAAGAAAATAAGAGCTAAAAAAAGGGGCCATGCGATAGGATTGGACACATGCAACGAGCTTTCAGGTTTGACATCATGTCCTCGGGAAATACACAAAAGGCCGTTCGTCCTCCAGGAAGGAACAATGATTTGGGTGCGGTGGTAAATAGTTGATCATAGTGTCTGTGCATGCATGCAAGTGAGTGGGTAAAATTAAACTCCAAAATTCTCTAGCCAGGCATTGCTCCATTGTATCTCTCTGGATTGTCACAAAGTCAGTCTCTCTCTCTTGGTTTGCGAGAGAACGTGACAAACAAAAACAAGGACGCCAAAGCACATGATGGGCAAGTGTGCAAAAGTCAAGTATAAAATGAGGCAACTCTCCCACAATTAAACGTGTAGAGACGTAATAACAGGAGCATTACATTTACGTAATGTTCATTGTTTTCTTTTACTAAAGTTTAGTGGATACTCGACACAAGCTACATGAGCTCATGTACTAAATAGTAGGAGAGTGATGACGGCATGATGCTCGCTCTCTCTTGAAGCCATTGAATTACACGGAGGATATTGCATGAACCACCAAAGTCATTACTTTCATTAGTTGGTTTCCACTACGAGCTCCATACATGTTTCCATGGTAGAGGCCCCTACAACAGAGACAGGACGGGAGGAGTGAGGGCGCAGAGGAGAGTAAGACATTTAAATTTGTACACGATGGACGCTCATCATAATGGCTTTAATAGTCCCTAATAACAGGTGAATATCCATAATGCGGCTTTCCCTTCCCTCTCTCTCCTCTCAAGTTTCTCATTTATTCATTATAATGATAAATGCGACAGTAATAGAAAAGGGAATAGTTCTAACGATGAACCCTCGTCCCCCCATCCAAGAACAGACACAAGGAATAGAAAAGAGAGAAAAGAAAAGAAAATTTTTCTCTCTCTCCCCCCCCCCCTCTTTCAACTCAATGCAAGAAATAATCCGCATTTATTTTAATGATACTGCAAAAGGTATAATACCCTTCCCTTCCCAATACGATATATATAAATCTATGTAATACTTTAATAATCAGTCGAACCCACTTTCCCTACTCTCCCTATTATCTCTCTCCCTCTCCACATATAGACATATTATATATTTACTCTGACATCATGTCTATATCTTCCTTCCAGTCTGCCATCAGAGCCCCATACTCCCTCCTGGCTTATTCAAATGACATGTAATAGCTTCCTATACCCCCTCAAACTTTTTTTATATCAACTCCAAAAAATACACTAGAATTTCATAGAAAAGAACCAAAGAAAAAGTCGGATGGAAAGGGAAGGGTAAGAAAACGTGCGTGGTTTTATTTTTTTTAATATTCTGAATCTCTTACATGTATCTGTATAGCACTAGTTGTCTGTCCCATCTAGTTTGAAGACACTTTCCCTTATTTCCCTATTGATTATTCTATGAGTATCGATAAATCTAACGGCTGATGGAAAATGGACAACAACAACAACTGAACAAAAAAAAACTACAAAACATGTATTCCACCGCAAATCAACAACAACTGACTCAAAATATACAGGGGAATGGGAGCAGAAGAAGAAGAAGAGAAAAAAAAGTACATGTGCAACAACTTGAACACCTAAAGAAGTAATACATGAAACTGTATAGACACACAATAGAGAAAGGTTTTTTGGATTTGGAATGTGCGTTTTTTCCAGTAAGCTTCTCAGGAAAGAGTGGAGGATGGGAAAAAAAGGCCTAAGAAGGCGAGGCAGAGCTTATATAAGAATACATGTATAGAAAGTATAGAAAAAAAGGAGCAAACAATGTGAAGTGGTCTTAAGTTTTATTGAAGAAGAACAACAGAGTAGAGAGAGAGAAAAGAGAGAGAGGATCAGAGAGAGAGAGAGAAATCCTCTAGAGGAAAGTCAAAGCTGAAAATCGAAAGAGAGAACAACAAAAGAGAAACGAGTCTTGGTTTCCAGTTGGTCGACTCAAGTCCAGTTTGCCTGGAGAGACAAAATAATGGAGTTGTGGTGGACAGCAAGCAACCAACAAACAAACAAAAAACAACAAATGGCTGTAGACAGAGAGGATACTCGTATGCACATTAGAAGATTGAAGAGTGGACTTTTCTATCATATCACTTCATCAACATCAACTAAAAGAGAGAAAAAAAAGCATGCATAGTAATAGAGTGATGGTGGACATGGACAGAGACACACGAGTTCATGGTTATTCGACTACAGATACATGTGTACACAAAATACATGACAATTTGTAACAACTCAAAGGGAGAGAGAGAGACTCTTGTCTGTTGTTGTCTATAGGAAGGGAGATAGGGACAAGTGATAAGACTGCAAATAAATAGATCCTCTTTTCATTCATGCAGGGAGCAGGAGGAGAGGAAGAGATGAAAGATAGTCTAGATCGAAGCACAGACTCTGTTTTAATGAAACGCTAAAAAATATTGGTTTTATGAAGATGAAGAAAGAGGGGCCAATTCCATACACTGAAAAAAAAGCAAAGAGGGGAGGGATACTCCAGTAGTGTATAAAATGTATGGCTGGAAATTTTGTAGCAGATACTACTCTCCTACTGTTGGTTATGGTTACACATTATACTGGTTCTCTCTTTAGATTAACACCACAGGCTACTGCTTTAATGCCTCAGACTGTCTGTGAGGTCCCATTTCAAATCACTCTTATCAATTTCTCTATGCTTTCCTACTTTTTATCTTATTTTATGTTAGTTTACACAAAATGTAGTCAGCCTTACATTGCCCATTTAATATTAGCATCCGCATAGGACATGTGCAATGAAAATGATATAAAATATTCTGTTTATTATGAATCACAACAATAAATCTCATATCAGAATAAAAGTACTACAAGATAATGGTGACATGGAGAAAGAGGGAATGTGTGTACATGAGAGAATAATTATTTAATTTTGAGCTGATGATGATGAGATAAAAATGTTATCATGAAATGTATGGCTGTCTCATCAAGTTGATTAGAAAATAAAATTGCATTCATTTTGAAAGTACAGTGAGTAGTGGTCTCATTACAAACAAGGAGATCAATCAATGTAAATGGATGACCCTGTCCCAAAGTCTTACAAAATAGTTGTGCCACACAATTTTCTCGTTGAGATGAAGGCAAGTGAAGCAACAGTACTATATGGATGTGTATTAGTAATATGAGTATGTACGCACGGAGTAGGAGAGACAGAAAAATAGGAAAGGATGGAAGTTTGGAGATGACGGATGGCTACAACATCTCATACTTTCTTGTCAGACCCTAAAAGACAGAGCAGGAGGATGGGGAATATTATTATTATTTTCCTCTCCGCTCCGTCCTCCCTTTAAAAGGATCCGATAATAACTGACCACATGAGATAGTGAGAGGAGAAAAGTGAAACAAGGTTTTTACTCGGAGAGAAAATAGAAAGTTGACAGGACACAACAGACTGCATCCT
>JAQIVZ010000873.1:0-46809 GCA_034700945.1 Arrhopalites spinosus | reverse complement strand
TATTTTATCCTTTTTTGAAGAATTTTAATGTCACTTTGAATTAAAAAGTGATTTAAATAAAAGTTTTAAAAAATGAAATGAAATTTTTCTGATGCTTGTAGTTCAGGCTGTAGGGAGGGAGCAAGAGGTTTTGTATGACCCTGTACATTCTAATATCAAATTGTGCAATATACTATGCTTCGGCCACAGGACATACGTCGTTGTGCTTTTGGATCAGTGTCCCTTTAAATGATATACTTTGTGTGCCTTCAAATTATATGTATAGCATCCCTTCATTTCATATCATCTATATAGTATCCTTTGCTCCGCCCTTTCAATCGGAATAAAATCGCCCTTTCGTCTACTCTCTACATATCCTCACTGCACACTCTCCATATAGCGGTTTGTATTGCACACATATTTCATCTTTCATTTAACCCCCCATGTACCCTTACCCCTCCTCCCCACTTTTTTCCCACTTGCACTATTTTCCCTTTACTGCCGTACACATTCCATGTTACACAAATTGGCATATGTATGACCATCTGAACCACAAACGGGATCGTTATTGTACGGACATGGACAGTCAAAACAACTCCTCACTTGTGTGCCCAACCATGATGAAGAAGAAGGTCGGTTAAATTGCCATATGGGATAATAACTGCCATTGACAGTAAGAACGAAGATTGATAAAGTTAATAAAATTGTCAATGTTTTCATTTTGAACTCTACAAATTGTCTGATCCTTTTTTATTATTTTTACAATCAATTTATACTAAATTAATTTTATGTGTAATCCTACGCGGAAGGAGGAAAATCTATTTTGTAGTCAATTTCATTCTGAAGAAATATTTTTAAAAGTCATTGACACAAGTATGATGGAAATTAATTGTAAAAAAATATTTTCTAGTTACATCACTGTTAACATGAATTTTTACAAAAATAAAATTTCTCAACAGTGATCTAAATTTATATGAGTATCATTTTGTCACTAATTATTATTTAAATTATTATAAGTTTATGTTTTTCAGTTGTCTCTTTTTTCTGTCTTCCTCCTCATCCTCTTCCTCACTGTCACTGTCATCGTCTTGATCATCATCTTGAGATTCTTCAGAAATTAAAAAATCTGTATAGTCAGTGTACACTTGATTCTCTCGACTTCCACATTCACCCTTGTAAGCAATTCTCAAATCTGTCAATGAACCAAAAATCGGAATAATTAAAAATTGAAGTCACGCAAATAAAATAATAATTGTTTACATATAATATGTAGAAATTATTTACCTGAGAATTCTTTACAATTTTTGCGAACACAATTGAGAATACAAAGATTACTGTACGTTTGTTGATTATTTCCACAAACAGGATCAAAATTTCTATTACATGGTCCACACTGATGTTGTTTGACGCACCGACTACTGGCAAAATTAATGGAAAGTATTACAAAATAAATAGTTAGTACAAAATGTAAAATTAATTTCATGATTACAAATCTTGTAAACTTGCGGTTTGAAAGAATGACACAACTTGTAATACTTGAGAGAGTGTCTTAACTCAAATCAACTGTGCAAAAATTCTGTTGAATTTGTAAAAATATGTCACTATGAACAGGTTTTATTTGCTCTTCTTTTTGTTTTTGTTTCACATTTAAAGTTTCTTTGATGGTTGCTCTAGTTCATTCTGAGTTACATGTACAGTCGTACAAAGTACAAGAGAAAACTTAAATCTTTGTTTTTATATGAATTGACCTCCATATCATTCAAAATTTAATTATGCACTTAAATGTGCATGAAGAACTTTACATGAAAAACAAAAAAAAATTTATTGGCAAGAATCATTTTTCATTATTACATACTTATACAATTTTAAAACTTTGGCTTGTACAAAATGAAATTTTTTTTTTCATTAAATAAATTAATAAAATAATTGAGTATCTTTACCACATCCAAAATTCACAACAATTCACTAAATTAAATTAACAACTTTAAAACTACATTCTCTCTCTCTAAATTAAAACATTGCAAATCCCAAACCAATAAATTAAACATAAACTAAAATAAATTAATAGCTTGCAATTCACATTGGGTGTATAAATTAATAAGTACATATTTTGTATTTAATTAGTACTACAAATTTGAGACAATTAAAATGCGTCATTCACTTGTTGATATGTCTTGTATAAAATAAAATTAATTTAACGACTTGATGTTAATTACACTGGTTGTGCAGAGTGTCTAGCTAATTCTAAATCAGAATAATAAGCTGAACTTGAGGGAGAATCTTCAGCAATATTTGATTGCCATTGATGTAAAGGAGGAACAGGTAAACATCTTCCACATCGATTTGGTAAATCTTTCAATTCTAAATAACAATTTTGAATGGGAGCTGGAATGGGTGGCCGATGAATTGGTGGTCTACTCCACATTCCAGTTTGAATCTGAATTCCTGGATGAAGTTCTGCATAAATATTATTTGATGCTGGCTCCTTGTCATTATAAGGACCTTCACAATAAGTATTTTCTGTAAAGGCAGTCGATGTAAATGATGAGGATGAAGGGGTTGGACGAGAAGATTCATTTATTTTTCTTGATAAATGACGAACGGAACCTCCTGTTCCCTCTTCAAATTTTCGATTTCTTAATCTAATTGAAAATAACGTAACATTTAATGGACTTGTTTCATTTATTAATTTAATTAATTACACAATTTTTTGTAATTTAATTGTACCTTCTGAAACTAAGAATCGACGCTGTTAATCCCGCACCCACCTGTTGCAATCAAAGAAAATAAAAACATTGACATTTGACAATATGTATTTGAAATTGATCATATAACATATTTAAATTTAAATTTCAAATTATAATTTACCAGAGCACTCACGACGGCCACAATGACCAAAAGTGAGCTAATCGGTAATGAATTATTATCTTCCATTTCTTTAGCATCTCCATAACCCGCCTCAGCACCCGCCCAACTACACAAATCACACCAAGATTCACTACCACCGCCGACAAGTCCTTTACTTTGATTTAAAAAGTTTTCAACATCTTCACTTAAAAAACTGGGTAATGGGGGTGGGGGTGGTAGTTTCGGAAGAAAAGAAAAACAAATTGAGTCTTCAATGCAATCCATGATTAAATTAATTGCATTTACACTAAACAATCTTGTTATTATTATTTTTGATTGTTTTTACATTTAAAATTGTATTTTATTGTCAATACTCAAAGTTTCCTCTCTTCTTCTCCCTGTCTCCCACTAAGAATGAGGTTTTGAGGGGGTAGGAATGTGAACCCCAAATAAAATGCTTAAGGCAACAACAACAAAGGGGTTGTACATTGTGTGTTACACCAAAAAAAACATCTTTGTGTACAGATCGTCAATCTCAAGAGAGTAGCCTTATGTATTTAGTACTAAAAGAGACTTTTTTGTTTGGTCTATACAGATTTCTCACAATTTTTTTACGAGTTTTTTTTATTCAAAAAAAAAAACATTTAACTTACTCCAGTCCAGTATTTGTTTAGACAAAATTTTACAAATAATATTGTCCTACAAATACTTAAATAGGTAAGTAATAGGACTCCCTTATTTGTTTGGGTAGTCGATAAAAACCTTTTTGGTTTTTTTCAAATGTCCTCATTTGAAAAACGTATAACACAATAGTGTCTCCATTGATGTAATACTATACAAACAAGAAAATGACAAAAGATTTTCTTGCAAGATTTATGTCCAACTTAAAAACACATCACAGGTAGTACAGACTCTAGCAAACTGAGGACCCCCCTCTCCTTAAAGGTTGTATGACGTATTCCACAGCATTACCCAGCACTATTTTTTTGAACCATTTTCTCTACTTTTTGCTCTCTTTTTCTTCCATTCAAGATCAATTGAGTCTTGTCTTGAAAGAAAGTTTAAGAAATTTTGTTTAAAAAGGAGAACCTGAAAAATACTACAAAAACTATTATATTTTGAATAATACACAAGAGAGAGAATTGGAGAAGAGATGCTATTAAAGGAATTGGGAGCATGGAGAGAAAAAAAAGTTTATATAATAAAATTTAGCTTTTCTTTACAAGGACTCCCTTTTTATTATTATACAACTTGTTCTTATTTTTTTGGTGGTGGTGGTGGTGGTAGAAACATGCAATGGGTAAAATTGTGCATAAGAGATTCTTTTAAAAGAAAAAACTAAAAAAAGAACAAGAGTACAAAAAGTAAGGTGGAGAAGAAACGCCTCTAGTAAAATAATTGAAGGCAATGGGTTCTCTTTGTTCCGTTTTTTCAAACTTGGTAAGCAAATTTAAATGTTGTAGACAACAATTGACCACAAACAATTAAAGCAAGTTTTTGGCCAACTTTAGAAAGAAATAGTGTCGACCTTCAACCTATCAAATGTAAAGCATTCTGTGATTTGTGGTCATGTACCGTCTTTCATTTGATGTTAATATCCATGAATGAAATATTTACATGTCTAGTACACATTCTATATTTAAATAGTTCATATTATTATACATATCTTAAATTTGCATGCTTCATCTTGCACACGTCAAGGGTGTTTTTATGTGTGCAAGGACTCGTCATCTCAAACACTTTTTTTATTAATTAATTCTTTTACGAGCATTTTATGTACAGACTGTACAGTCTAATGAAGAGAATCAAAATTTTTTTGTGGTTCTTCAATTCTTCCAAGTCAAGTCAACATTTTACAAATAAAAAAAAGCTGGCATGTATGACCAAGTCTTTTCTTTGAAACTAGAATTAATTTTATGCATATTGATTCTTTGCCATTTTTTTATTACAAAGTGTAAATGAATAATAATTTATGGCTCATTGAAAATAAACTTTTTTTTTATTATGATGATGATCATCTTTTTCCTTCTCGTGAATTGGTCTTCAGCAGAAATTCATTTTTGCCTTTTGGGTTCTTGTACTCATGCAACAAGTTCTTAAAATAGGATGACTCGTTCTCAATCTCAAACAACTGAGACAAGACAAAAAACTATTTATCAATCATCTCTAAGAGGAGAGGTCATATACCACCTGGAGGGAAATGAGAAGATTCATCATCATTAAATTGACCCTTTCAAAAAAATAGTAAAAATTCATTGGAAAAAAATAAAATGCATAAATAAATCAAGTACTAAAATGAACATGAAGATTTTTGTCAGTCACATTTTATTTTCTTGTAAAGTTTTTAACTAACAAAAAATTTGATTGTGTATCTACAAACTATAGACAAAACATGTTCTATCTAAACACATACTAAATAATATAATATGGAGTCTATAATCTACGACGAGCATTAATGATCAGTTAATCAGTAATTATTAATCATTTTGTTTTGTTATTAATGCATTTAAATTCAATACATTATTACACATATTACATAAGTATATATTACACATGAATGCATTAGTTGTACAAAGTGAAGAAACCAACTTGTGGGTATAAATGGTGAACGTGTGCGTAGTATATTTTTTTACTAGTAAGTAGTACAATTAGTTTAGTACCTAGTTTTCATTTTTTTATACATACTCTTGAGTAGTTAAGTTGAGAGAATAATAATAATAATTTTTTTTAAATATAAGAATAATAGTTGACACAACTTTTGTCATCCCCCCAACTCTCTATCGATAATACCTCTTTCTATTTGTATTAAATATAACTAAAGTGCGAACCATCAGTAAAAAAAATTATTGTAGAATTGTAAATATGAACATTTAATTTATAATTAAGGGAGTGTAATATAACTCGTATCTGTATGTAAATAAGATACTGTTTTTTATTAAAGTGAAATTATTTGTACCTATAAAAAAATGTTCATACTTTATTCTCATCTCACTCGCAATTAGCTACATATTAATAGTATTTTTTATCTCTTTAATTGTGTTTTTTTTTAATTAGTAATTATTTAGTAGTAGTAGTAATCATATAAAATCGTAGTATATTTTTTTAAAAAAGAGAAAAATTGTTAGTAGACTAGTCTGTTTATTCTTGATTGTGAATAAAAAAAAATGTTCTTATTATTTCTTTTTTTGATGGTAATTCATTATTAATTTTTTTTCCATTATAACTTGGCTTTCTTTACTCACAAGTAGTTATTCTCACGGCTAGATTGGTTGTTCATTTTTTAAAATAACACTATAATTAAATTGTAATAATATAATTCTTCACATGATTTTAAAAAACTTTGTCTGTAATGGCCGTTTTAAAAAAGCACTTGCAAATTGTTGTTAAATTGAAATCCCTCTTATTTTGAAAAAATTTAGTTTTTTGTCGATATAATAATTATTTTAGGCAAGTATACGACGTACAGGTCAATAATAATTGGCCCATAATGTTGTTAAAACTATAGCCCATTGAAATAAATGGGTAACACAGTTGAAGCTTGAACTACTCGACATTTCAGAGAGTTCAGCCTCCACAACATTTTCATGTTTGGTTAATTTTGCTTCATTTCCACGAAATATTGGGGCTAAGATTGCTCTTCTTTCTTCTTCAATGTCTAAATTAGGATCAGCTATTCTTAATATTTTTGTCATTTGAACTTCATACACACGATTTCTTTCAGATGGATCCATTGCCACTGCTCTTCGTCTTCGTCCAAATCCTTTTTGTCCACTTCGACAGTCAATCTACAAAAAAACAACATGACAAAAAATCATAACAATTTTTTTCATCTCACCGTCAAAAGCTTGACCGCTTTGGTAGTTGAAAAGATTTTGTGATAAAAAAAAATTAAATTTTTTACCCCTTCGCAAGAGCCAAGACAAACGTTGACAGTTCCTCTGAATAAAATATAATTTGTATCAGGGAATTTAAAAGCCCGAAACTTGGCAATTAGAACATCCCCATCATTTGTAGCAAAATTTTCAAACAGGTAAGGATCCACGGAACATCTGTAGAGAGAAAAAAGGAAAGAGAAATCATAAAATAGAAATACAATCAAGTATAATTTAAATAAATTTTTTTATTGTATAGCAAATAAATTTATGACATTGTTAACATAGTTGAGGAGACGCAGATTATTAAGAATAATAAACATTTATGTCTTCCCCCATATCATACATACATATCACAGTATAGGAATTTATATATCGAGTATAATTTTTGTCTTATTATTTACTCTGAATATTTACAAGAAACTATTATGTAAAACTATACTTTCATGTACCTACACAAGTTAAGTTATGTTACATAATAAGTGAAAAGGAAAAGAGAAATATAATAATAATGTTTACAACTCTTTGGATATTACAGGTAGACTACGAGTATAGACATAAAAAAAGTTAACAATTGGTTGATATAAGAAGGAAAGATTTGATTTATTACCCATTGAGTAGAATGACCTCACTTTGCGGGCCAGTGTCGGTGACATCCAGCTGAGACACTAGAATTCCGTATATATCTTTGCTCACCGAATCCAGGCTTACTTCCATTGTTAAAGGTGCACCGGGTTGAACAATCAATTCTTGTCCAATGAGACGTCCCTCTTGTCTCACATACATGGACAACATTGGCTCTGGAGCCTTCTTTTCAATCACGTTCACAATCTCCAGTGTCCTGTACAAACATCAGAAAAAAATCTTTATCTCGTCTCATCTCATACACAAACAACAATGGACACACTGTTGTGTGTCCACTCATTTTTCATTCATTCAACATCCCCATACTCTTTGACCTCCAGCACAGTCTCAAGATGACTTATATTCCTGTTTGGTTGTTTTCAATTCTTTTTTTATATTATGAAAAAAAATAATCCAATGGAGTTTTATAACGTGAAATCAAAAAGCACAAAAATTCCTCTCCACGACTCTCAAGACTCTGTTGAGTTTTGAGTTTTGTACAAAAAAAACAGAATAATTCAACTCGTCTCATGTAAGTACAATTGTTACAGAGTACAGCATGGAATGTCCATTGTAAAAAAAAGTTTGAATATTTTAAATTCCTTGTCCTTGCAATAGTAGACAGATAAATGGTTGAGATTTTTATATTATGGGTGAAAGAGCTAAATGCCATTGTAGTCATCAACTTTGTTGTTAGCGTTAAAAGTCTGTAATTAGTTTACCAAAAAAAAATTGTACACATTTCAGGAACTTAATTCCATACAGAATATCCTCTTAAAAATTCATACAATTTTCTCTCCCTCTCTTTATAAATGTACAGGTAGGTAATGTAACATAACACCGACGACTACAAAAAAAATTACTAACTGACTGCTTCAGAAGTTTAAAATTTTTATACTGTACTGTACAGATATAGAAGATGATTCTGTTGACCTAAAGAACTAATGAAGATAATGAATGGTGTACAAAATGAAAATAATAGCCCATTATTATTATTCTCCCTCTTCTCGCCTTAATCTTACAACATTACACAGGAAAAGGAAAGAAGAAGAGCTTGGAGAGTATCCTCATCCTCATCATCAAGAGGGAGAGATTCTTTGCAAAGATGACCCGTCAAAATGCTCAGCATGCGATGCAGTGATGATTATATGCGTCTTGTTAGGAGGACCATGTCCCTTTTCCTCTTTTGATTTTCTAATTGTTCTGATGTGGCTCTCTTGTCTCTCTCTCTCTGGTACTAAGAATTAAAAGGAGAAGAAACGAAAAAAAAATTCTCTTGACATGAATCAAGAAACGGGTACAGACAGAGAGGAAGACTGGGTAACTCCCCCATCTCATCCTCATTGAAAAATATACAACGGAATATTTTAGTGTTTTTACCTAAGACCCGTCATAATGTTTCATCTCCCTCTCTCTCTCTCTCTTGTAACAATTTATGCTTAAGCTTCCGTACTCATCTTTGTCTATCCACTTGATCCTATTCTCTCTAAATCTTCTTCTTTTGGAGGGAGTACTAAAGTATTAAACTTTATACTTGTCCTCATTTGCCAAAAAAGAGTCTTTAATGTTTTGAACACATAACCCCCGTACATTCTTTTAGTTAATAGACTGTGAGCGACAGACAGACACACGTGTAATTTTTTCCAGCTAAACCTCTCTCTCATTCCTGTTTCCTATTATATAAAACAATCATAACACAATGGCTTCATTTTTTCCTCCTTTCCTTCTTAAATCCATCCATTTTTACAGCTAATATAGTTTCATTCTGAGCTCACACACACACAGAGGAAAAAAACCTTACACTAAATGGCAACAAATTGTGTAGTAACAAAATGAGACAGCAATTAAGCTCTGTACACACACACACACACTCAAACAATTCAAACCCCCATATCTTATTAGATAATATACATCCTCTTGACTTTATATAGAGCAAAAATTCATCACATGTGTAGCACCACTCACACAATCATAATTTTCATACCGCCATTCTATTGTAGTTGTGTATCTCATACTTTGGCAAAAGTTTTTCGTGAGCATTTGGCTATTAAATATGTTATACCTAGTTCGTGCTCAAAAGAGACAGAGAGATGATATACACATTATGGCATTATGGGGGATGTTGAAAATGTAATTATGATACAGAAATAATAATTTCCTTGACTTTGATTTGACTCTCTGTTACGTACCTACACAACAACGACAAAAAATTGATCTAAATTCTAATATTATGTATTTTTTGCCATACAGTCAATTCCAATGTACGTGTCATTGATAAAGCTGTAAAATAATTTTGGGTAGGTCTAACAATATTTTGGAAGGAAGCTAGAAACACAAAACCTTTAAAATGAAGTACATTAGGTTAAAGTCTAGAAACAACATTTATTTAATGAAATTTCCACTATCCACAAAGAGAGAGAGAGAGATAATCAAAAGAAGGAGGCAGTTGAAAAAAAATAAGAATGAATTTATGTTCTTCCATAAAACTGTTCATTGAAAATGATTGTAATATTCAGAAGCACATTTAATGTGGTTATTAAATTATGCACAAGTAAGAGCATCATTTCCACTTTACTTTTTTGTCCTTTACAAGACACGAGAGAGAGATTCTAACTTATAACTTAAAAAAGTTAACCGCACTATCTTGTAGTCCAAATAAAAACAAAATTTTATAGTAGTACTAGATGTCATTTCTTTAATTTTCAACTATGGATTATCATTATTTTTCACAAAAAAAGAAGCTTTGAAGATTGAATATTGTACAAGTTGTGTTCATCATCAGCCACATGTTTTTCATCAGAGTTAATGGGAAAAGATTCATATTTAGTTTGTTTTCATTCCAGTCTATCCACCTACACTGTACTATTGTACAGTCTACACCTATCCGTTGTCTATCTATTGTAATGGCGTATGTACAGATGAAAGAAATCTTTTTTTGTTAATTTTATTATAATTTACATTCATGTTTAGTACGTGTCTCCGTCACAATCTCATATTTTACGGGAGGAGGAGGAAAAAAAGATATTATACTCGTCACTTTTTATATTATGGTGATTGCAGGAAATACTGTAATATAATATTTTTGCATATGCAAATGAGAACAAGTAACATACACAACAAGGAGGGGAGGCTACTGTGCATGGACCTAAACTTGTGTAATTCCACACCCATGTAATGATTGTTGACAATAATTTTAATCAAAAGGGGTCAGTTTTGTAAAAAAAAAAGTTGTGTGCAGTAGCAAAAAAATTACACATTAGATATTACATAGATTGTAAATTTTATAAATTTAATTTTTTTTTGTGTAATTTGTCAAATCCATTCAACTTTAATGAAGAAGAACATTATCATCGTCATCTCTATTCACACCTCTATCATGATTAAAAAAAATTTTCTTTGCCTACATTTAATAGACTGTCCCGTTCAATTTTTGCTTGAGCGGATACAACTCAACAAAGTTCACCTCTGAGGCTCTGAGGTGAGGGTGACATTCTGAATTCCATTTTTTTTGAAAAAAAAATTCAAGATTTTATCAACCTTTTTCGTTCTTGTTGGTTACCTCAATGCGTAAGCTTCGCATGCTCCTGTTTGTGTGTACTTTAACACAAAATACACAATGAGTAATTAATGCAGGAAAATGCGTGCGTGGGCAAATAATAATAAGAGAGCTTCCCCATATTTCCTCATCATAAAAAACTTGTAAAGTTGATCATTTCATTCAAACTGAATGTGCCATAATATCTGAGAATGGTCACAGTCAACAGTATTTTAACCAGACACAGAGAGAGAGAGGGAGACCATGACTTGGCTATGTACAAGAGGACCATTAAAATTCTTCCAAGATGAAAGGCGACATTGTTTAAGTTTTGTTTTAAAAACTTTATTTTTAAAAATAACTATTATATCATCATCAGGACAATTGCCACGTGGCAAAAGTATTGACCGCAGCAACATACTCGTAGGTGATGGGTCGTTTGGTCAAAACAAAAATTGTTTTGTCTCCCTCTAATCAAAAATTGTCTTTTTTTATTAGATTCTTAAAGACAAGATTCTTAAACCTTTTAACTTTGTGTTTTGTTCCTTTGGTTAAAGACTTGAGATAAAATGAATGCCAAAAGTCTTTAGACATTAAAACTCTTCTTGTTTTTTTAAAAACAAAAAAAAGATTTAACACGTGCCCAATAGCTTAAGCTAAACAGAAATATTTAATGCCTCAGCTGTTTAAAGAATTTGACTTGCAAATGATAAAAAGAGAAACTGCATTCTGATCATTGCACATGAGAAATGACTTTTCAATAGTCTAGAGCAACAACACAACAAAGTTGTATGAGTACAGACACACACAAAAAAAAGAGATTTGTGACTTGGGAAATGTCAAGGATAATACAAGTTCCAAATTATTTAAATGTAATTTAAAAGGCATTTAGAAAAAAAAATAATTATACTAGATACTACCCTTATCTATCATGTTTTTAGGTAGTACCATTAAAAAAGTACATCTTTTTTGACTATAGTCTCTCTCTCTCTCTCTATAGAGAGGGCCGGAATGGAAAAAAATGTTATCACTGGCTATTCATGTCAACAGTTTAAGCAAAGGCTATGGGTACTTTAAGCATGGAGTATTATCCGAATCAAAAAGAATTTAAATAAATGTAAAATATAAAAAAATAAAAAACAGGATTTTTACTCAGGCTCAGAGAAACCAGCTGGTAATACATCACGTTTCTCACGAAGCGTGGAATTTAGGTGGTTGCCATCAAAGTGAGGCATAGTCGGTGATTCCAGTTGACACTTGACAAGGACTTGGTGTTCTTCCCCTATGTCTGTTCCATCCTTCTCAGCCAGGATGACCACTCGGTTGTAAAATGTTCTCGTTCCCTACAAAAACATTTTCAAAAAAAAATTGTGTTATAAAAAAATTACATTAATTTTATACAGCAGGAGGTAGGAACGGTCATGCCACATACTAAACCATTGACCAGGTTACATTACAACAACACAGGCACACAAGAAAAAAACATGGTTAAAGTAAAGTAAAGCATGACAAATGTTTCAAAAAACCACAATTTTCTCATATTTTATTCCTCTTTAGTATAATATATCATGATGCATTCGATTTGTGTGTTAAGAATAAAAATCTCGTGGTGATTTTGTTCCATCTCTTTAATTATCTCTCTCATCTCTTTAATTAAATTATTCTCTCTCTCTTTGACTTTTGACTCTTTTGGTTTACTCCTTCACAGGTTAAAATATTTTTCTCATCATCCAATTTAACTCTCCATTTAAATTTTTTAAAGGTGAAGAAGATTGGAGGGGGGTAGTGAATTTTTATAAATTGTTGAATTGTACTCATACATATCTATAGCTCACCACAACGTCAACATAGACGATGCATGGAGGCATAAAGCCATGTCTTAGTTTGGACATAGAGAGGAGGATTTGAACGGGAATTATTTTTATTTTTATAGCTCAGTAAAATCACGACCAAAACCACCTCATTATCCAAATCTCCGTACATTTTTATACCTTAAATAAGCATGACAATTACATATAATCATCAACTCTCAACTTTATCCACTTATCAGTATTATTAACAGTGGCAAAAAAATTCTCAACTTTCAACTTGGTCAACTATAATACAAAGTCAAGAAAAAAGATTAAGTAACAAAATGGAATTATATTAAATACATAATAAAAATTATTAGGAATATTTAAGCATCATGAACAAAGTCAGTCTCATGTTTATTTTAATAATAAAATGTTGATTTCATCACAAAAAAAGAAGAAAAGGAAACTATAGACAGCTTAGACGGTAGAATAAAAATTCAAGTTTTATTTGTTCAAAAAAGTCTTCATCACACGATGAGACACTCAAAAACTTGAACAAAAAAAAAGCGAAGAGAGACAGATGACGTTGATTTCTTTACTTTGTACATTTTGATTTTTAATGGAAGGATAACTGTGGATTTTTTTTGTCATTGTCACACCCACCTTTCCTAGATTTTTATGACATTTTTTGGGTTAACTGGAGACGACGTTCACCATGAGTTGTAATGTGTCCATTAGTGTCCATTAAAATTTGTCAATGTTTATTCTCCTGACTCCCTACTTGACTTTGACTTGTTCATCTTCTCTTTTTTTCAAACAAAGAATTTATTCATAATATAAAAACAAAAAAACTTGTTGACAATCTCAAAAACTATTTTGTGTCAATCTAAAATCTGAATAGTGAATTTGGTTTACAGACAGTATTGAACATGTATAAAAATTGACAAAGGGAAAAAGAAGAAGAAGAAGGATGTTATTATTATCTTTAAATTAAATCCAAATATTAAATAATAATAAATGTACAATCTTTATGAGACTTGGGTTTGGCTATTGAGGCGTATAAAAATTGAATTGTCAAAAGAAAATATTTCATTCTTTTACCCAACTGTTTTTTAAAGGATACTAAAGATCCAAATACGTAGAGAAAACATGCCGTTAGAGTTGTCCTGAATCAAAAAATATTTTAATGAAATGAAATTAACCATGCATATATAAAAAAAGAATAATATTTATTAATAATCCTTTCATCTCCCATCTCATCATCATTTAAAATATCTAATTTGAGAAACCAACAAAAAAAACAATAAGACAACAACAACAAATTGACCGTGTAACGAGACCTTCCTTGTTTCTTCACCGTTCATGTTTGATGATGATACATAATAAAAAAAACTGTACCTCAAATAAAAGTAATACAAAAAAAACAAGGGAGGGATCAGCCAAAAAAAGGAACCAGAGCGAACGTCACACTCCAACTTGTACATAATAATAAATAATATTATACCATGAAAATGAAGGGATGTAACTTAATTGTAATTGTCGTAGTGGTAGTGGTACATTGATGATATAAACTTAACCGACTTTATTTGTCAATGAATCTCAATCTTTGTAATGACATCACGAGATTTGCCTATCACACAATAAAAATAGATATGTATATATTTTTTTTAAAAAAGAAAAAGAATAAAAAATCTCCGTGACATGCTCGTATCGTGTCCTAACTACCTTCTCTTTTTTCTCAATAGAAAAAAAATCTCTGCTCGTGGTTTTCCACTTGAGTAATGACTTTCTGTAAAACCAAAACGAGAGCAAATGTACATACAATTCTTAACCATGATGACAACGACAATGACAAGTTATCAACCAAATAAAAGACAAATCTTTTAACTATTTGTACCTTACTTCTCTCTCTCTCTCCTTAATTTTATCTAAATATTTCATTACACTCACATTTTCCTCACATTTTCCAAAAATTAAGCTGGAAGAAAATATCTTGAAAAAAAGGCAAGTCTACTAAATTTACAAATAGTAACCACTACAATATAAATATCTGTAGAAGAAAAATTCAGGTATTGTGACTTGTGACAAATAAATAATATTGAAAACTACAATTAATTAGTACAACCTAAAAGAAATATGTGAAAAAGTCTCTTCAATTTATTGACACGTCATTACCAACCTCTATGCCATGACTATCCCTTGTCGTTGATGATTTTGTCAATTTAACTTGCCATTCAGGTTCTCTCTCTCTCCACTCAAAACTATTTTTTTGTCAACCTTTAAAAATTCATCGTTAATGAGCATTCCCCAAAAAAATCTCGTATCAAATTAACTGCAGAGACTTGAATCAAACATGAAAGACTATAATATCATCATATAATGTACAATGTATACATATTAAGTTGAGAAAAAAATATAATAAAATATTATCAGCCAATAACCTAAATGGCGTTTAACTATCTTGTCGACAACATTTTAGACAAATCTTCCTGTATCATCATGACAATCAACATAAAATACTACACATATATAGACACCCTCATGACTATAGAAATTAAATATCTTCCCCATTATAATCTTTTTTTTCTCCCTCTCTTCCCCACATTAAACCATTAAAGCATGGAAAAATTCTGTAATTGTCCAAGTGAACCCTAAGATCAATAAATTGATAAATAAAAAAAAAATTATTCCCTCCACACCAAGAGACACCATGCACCATCAAGAGAATATCATCAAAATGAATTCTCCGGAATTCTTGTTGAAACTTGCCAATTAATATCGATTTCTCATCATCTCTCTCTTAAACATGATCTTTCTTGTTCTCAAAACTACACATATAAAAATCCCATTACATTTTTACTGTTTGGCTTCACTCCATACCCCTCCCCTCCTTATGGAATTCAAAACCTTTTATTATTATTGAAGGAACTCGAGGAATTTTGTATGAAGAGTATCTTTGACTGTACAATATAATGACATAATCACAGAGAGAGAGAGAGAGAGAGAGAGAGAATAATATGCATTTTATCTATAAAATCGTCTTCCCATCCAACCGCATGTCAGATGTTAACTTTACCAGGGGATTTTTTGTGTAGTATAAAGTGAAAAGTTATAGGGGAAAAAAGGGCAAACCAATGAAATGTTAGTTGACTCGCTTGTCTTGTAACAGGGAATACACACACACACATCCTAATCTTGACGATGTTTGCTCGTATAATAATGAAGGTTTTTAAGATAAGGTGTGAAATTTCTCATCTCAACTCTCGTCCATATGTACATTCATAAGCTCTAATGATTATTGTATAAAAATTACGTTAGTTTTTCTCTCCCCCTCCCCTCTCTACTCGTAAGGGTTGGTGAAAAAAGTAAATAAATATACACTAATGTCAGTTTTTAGAAAATTTTCACAAAATGTAAAAAAAACTTTTTTTCCATTCAACTCTGTACCACATGTATAAACTCATATGTCTCACATTGTACATTATATTTGTCCCTGTAGTTTATATTATTTTTGCAAAAAAAATAGTTTTGTGGCGGGTGTTGTATTTTTTGTCATATAGACAGAAAATATTTTTTTTTTGAGATTATAAAGTTAAACAGAGAGAGAGAGAGAGAGAGAGAGGATGGAGGGGGGTTCTGTTTGTTGATGGAGCGATGAGAATAGTCCAGACCACAATCTCTGTGACTTCTTGGGATAATTTTTGTGATATGGTGGGAACATCATATCAATTAGGTGAAACCACAGGGAGAACAATAACGGAGAAAATCCAAATGAGCACGCACAGTACACACACATATATATATATATATTGTAATATATATATAGATAAGTCATAAAACGTCCAACGTAAAGTTTACCGTAATCTTATTGAGGATCTGAGTTGTTCCACACCGGTAAAAGTCTTTTAGAGTCAGCCGGAATTGCAGGTGGGTCTCGGCAAGACGCTCTGGTCGACATGAGGCATCTAATTAGACAATAAAAATAAATAAATTTTTGTCATTGACCATCCAAATATTTTAATACTATTAATACACAGTTCCAGTACATGACAAATTTACCAACTACTTTTTAGAAACTACTAAAAGGTATCCTTGTAATTAACTAAATATCACAAATTAACTTTTCATAATTAACCCTACACTTTTTGTTAGTTAGTTGTGGCTCATCCAGGTCATGCCCAAATGATTCTAAAGGTGAACACTACTATCTGTACACAGGCATACAAAAGTTGCGGGCAGTGGGTCAATTTTTTGTTGTTGTTAAAGTCTACAAATGCAGACAGGTAAAACTGTACTGAGATAATTGACCAAATTCGTTCTGGGATTAAAAAGTCAAATCTTTTTTAACTTTATAAATACAAGGTAATGCACGTATAGCATGTGTACGTACTTGGAAAAAGGGGAAAAAAGGCTAATTGTAAGTTTAATTACAAATTATGTAGTCTATATAGACACAACAACACAAAAAAAAATTGTTTTTATTCATTAAACTCTGTGGCCTACGAATATGTACAAATTGTAAAAATTTAATATAAAACCGTTGTAAAATATCATCCAGAGATTGTACAAGAGTGAATAGATTGACCAAAAAGAAAGAAGAAAAAAAAATGAGAGAATCATGGACGTGACGAATTGAATCATTTACGGTCCAATTCGATTAAGAAAAAAAAGTCTTTTTTTTTGTTGATACAATGGATGAGATGCATACAGAGAAAAATGTGCATTTCATGATCTCCACAAAAATTCTGCTACATAAACCACACAAATGAAGATGTAAAAAGAAAATGATCATTAGAAAACAAAGAGAGGGATGGCGTGCCAGAGAAGAGAATTATTGACCGGGTCAGTTATGATTACAGATTATCAAAATGAGAGTCATGGCTACAAATCATTGGACACTGTCCAACTGTCCATAGTATCCATAGAGTCACTTCATTATTTCCGATTACGAGTCCACACAAAAGCCAGAGAGAGAGGGAGAACCGGCTCAAGTGCGACTCACCTGTGCCTTACAATGATCACCATAATAAATATAATCTGTCTTCTCATTTCATTCCCACATTCAAAAAACTTTTTTCAAGTCTCTTCTTGAGGCGACTGCCATCCTTCTGGCACTCCTCTCCCTCCTCTCTCTGTCTTCATGATCATCTTGTCTCATGAGGACTTTTTTCTCTTCATCTATCTCATCTTATCAAACCAAGAGATCAGTACAGAAAATGGGCTTTCTTGTAACCAATTTCTTGTCCTCTCTCCCTCTCTTATTGCATTTTGATCAAAACAACATGGAAAAAAATGTCTATTAGAATAGTACAGAGTGTACATATGATGTAATAAAAATACTTAATTTGTGAGATTTTAACAAGATTTCTTACAACAGAGAGGCCACAGGGCAAAATATCAAATATCAGTCTCTCAAATATCAGCCCTCTCTCTCTCATGTACAGCTCAAATAAAATTAATTTTCTCCCTTTATTTCTTTTACAAAGTTGTAGGCTACATTTTAAGAAGAAAATCTTTGTTCAAAAATCATGTAATATTTTAATCAAAAAAAAATCCTACATAAAATATACAGTAAAACAGATATAGTCAATATATACAAATATTTTATATGCTAAATTTTAAGCATGTAGGAGGAGGAGGGAGAAGGGGGAGGAAAAACAATTGGAAATGGAGTGGGAGGATTTGAAGTAAATTTTATATAAAATTTTGTTGAAACTCTTGAAACTAGAGGAAATGTTCAATTTGACTTTGGTGAATATTTTGTCTATTTTATTCTCTAAAGGGAGACATTGTACAATTGTCCCTTACGTGTTTAAACTCTTTGCACAGTTTGACTTTAAACAAAAAAAACCCCGTTGTTCACTTTAGGTGAAACATGTAGAGAGATAAAGAGACAAACAGAGAGAGAGAGAGAGAGAAAAAAAATACAATTGTCTTATAAGGGAGAGA
Source organism: Arrhopalites spinosus (assembly GCA_034700945.1). Lineage (NCBI taxonomy): Eukaryota > Metazoa > Arthropoda > Collembola > Symphypleona > Arrhopalitidae > Arrhopalites > Arrhopalites spinosus. Next base: position 28,210 of record JAQIVZ010000873.1, on the reverse strand, counting down.
AGAGACGGTAGTTTATAGTTTGTTTTTTTTGAGAAACTAAAATAATAATATGAAAAAAACCACTGGTGAATTACATGCAGAGATGGGGAGACAGGTGAATTAGAGAGAATGTTTTTAGAATAATAATAAAAGACAAGTGTAAAATTAAGAGCTCAACAATCACAAAAGAGGAAGGGGGAGAGTAAAACGGAATGTGTCTTGACTCCATTGTACTAAAGTAATTTGTTAAATGTATTTAATATTATGTAACTTTAATTTTACTTGGAAAAAAACGGACTTTGTGACTACTATCCCAGAGAGACTAGTACAAGAGTCAAGAGAGTAGGATGGCAGGATGAATGAGTTGGGTGCACGCAAATATGTCAGAAATTGGTTAAAGAGGAAGGAAGGCTCTCTTTATATTCTTTACATTTAAAAAAGAACTCTAGACAATCATAATAATGGACTATTGGTTTAATATTGTCGTCGAGTCTCATTTTGTGATAGAGACAGGGACAGGATACACGTCCAGGAATCTCCCAATCTTGATTTTAAAAATATTAAAATGTTTCTGGCTCTTGTCACCTCCTCATGACATGAGAGAGAGAGAGAGATGAAGGCTACAACAATGCCCATATATTTTATTTTTATTTGAATACAGAAAACAGACATGATTATTTAAACTCCATGCTATGGCTACGAATAGCCTGTCATTTGCCATTCCCTCCCCCCTATGGTGTTTAGTCCTTTCTTTCGTTGAGCGTTAAATTTTATATTTAAATATATTTTATGCTTCATTATCATTACAACTATTCTCTCTTCTGAACATTTATTCCTTGTAAAATTATACTCGAGGAAAAAGTTAACTTGACATGCTCCTGAATTGAATTAGTTTATTTTTCCATGACGATGACAACGCTCATTCATAAACTCACAAAATTTATTGTACAAAATTCTCCTATATGGGGGTCCCTGTCCTTACAATATTTAGCTTAACGAGGGGGACTAAATTGTTGTATCTGTACAGATTACAGTTTTAGCAAAAAAAATTGTAGAAATATTTTTCTGCAAATATATAAATTTAATTGAGTTTGCTAATAAAATTAATTAAAATTTTCAAAATAAATATTGTACTTTTTTCAAAAAATATTGGTATAAAAAGTAGAGTTAGATGAATAAAAAAGGTGTAAGAGAGAGAGAGAGAGGAATGACATGGGTTGATGGTTGAGGTGATGATAAAATGAGCCTCAAGATTACAGTCTTGAAAATGTTCACAATCGAGTGCTAAATAGATTGTTAATTACACATGACGTCCTCACGAAAGAAGGAAGTCAATAATTAAGGTGGAGTTGCACTTTAAACGGCCTTTAAAAACAAACTCTTTTTTTCTTCTCCTTCTTTTAATTAATACTCTCCTTGCATACATTAAAACAATGTTCATTGTACAAAGTACACTGAGACAGCATATACACTGTATGCGTCTCAACCATTAAAAGTTTCCAAAAAGTAAAGTTCCATGGACTGTCAACATTATTATCTGTAGTTTCACTTGAATTATTAAATTACAGACATCCTAGAAATATTTTTACTGTTTTTAAATACTTTTTTATACTTTTTTTCCTATATAATTCATTTATCTTTACATAAAATATACTTTTTCTCAATATTTACAAAGGTCAGGTTTATCCTCTACAGTTAAAAATGTTAGTAAAACTAAAATTTTAAATAAAAAAAATGGATGAAAGAAAGTGACCATTACCAGGATAATTTTTTAATCCTTGAAGATGAGCTCCGATGACTTGATCCGTGCCCATGATATCCACCCGCATTTCTTCATCCTCACAAACGATTCTAGTGGACACTGTAAATAAAATAAGTAAAAGTTCAAAGAACAGATTAGAATCAATTTTTTCATTTTTTAGGGAAAAAGAAGAGGGGGGAGGGTTTACAAGTTAACTCACATCATACAAAACTTTCGACACGCTTCTAACTTGTGTATCATCATATCATCATTAATGTATAATATGGCTCTTTTTTTATAAATTAAATGAAGAATCATAACAGGACTCATTTACCCTTTTGCCTTTTATTTAATCTATATTATTATTTATTTATATAAGATTTAACCAAGATTTCAATTTTTAAAACTCTTCGTCTATATTTCTCTATAACATGATACACCATAAAGTACAATTTATACATATGTATCTGTATATATAATGTTCGGAACAGTTCTTGATGTTTGAGGTTGACGTAGGTGCAAGTTTTATGACTTTTTTGTCTTCTTCTATCTGTACTCCCTCAAAAGAAAAAGATTGTAAATTTATATGAGTGGAAAAATCGACAGACTTTTAACCGCAAACATTACAGTCTTCCCCTCCCCCTTTATTTCTTCCCCCCACGTAGTCAGTGGGTTGAAGCGATGACAAAGACACAAGAACAAGAGAGTTAATGTTTAATTTCCTATGTATATCTCTGTAGTTTGTAGAAGAAGATACTTTAAAAATTTTATATGATTTTCATTTGAAATAACTTACTACAGTTAGAGACTCTAACGCACTTTCTTTCTTGTCTTTGATTTTTTTATATAAATAAATGTTCTACCTTAGTTTACATTTTATATTAGACTAAGGGGAAATGTTAAAAAATTCTTTTCTTTTTTTTGCACCATTTCCTATATTATCTTTATATCACCATTCTACATCCCGCCAATCCCATCATAATATCAACATTAAATTTATTTTTTTTATAAAAAGACTTTCCACCTAAACAAAGTTACCGTTCACTTCTTTTTTTATGGCTAGAGTATCTCTCCCCTCTCTTGTCTTTATCACTTAATGCAAAAATGCAGAGTGTAGAGAATGAGGTGATGAAAAAAATGATTTTCATTTATGTATCTCAAATACATAAGAATACTAGATGAAAAAAATAATGCGGAAGAGGACATTATTTTTATCAAAATTATTATGTAAATATATGGCATAAACTTTGTTCCTTTGTACAGGTAAACGATTATTTTGTACAAAAGGAGGAATTGAGCCTTGAAATTTTTTGGAGTAGAGACAGATCTGTAATTTCGAGCAAAAGTTATTTTCGTATCATTTATCATTAGAGCCTGAACTTCTTTTTTTAAACAAATCTCTCTCTCTCTTTTGACTGTTATTCCATGGACGATTGAAATAATTAATTTACATTGTTATTTATACACTAAGGAAATAAATGTTTGTTTGAATGTACAGGTACTAGTTGAGTTGAAAAGATTTAATTAGCCGTGTCATTTCATTCTCATTTTAACTTTAACAATTTTTCCTTCTTTAATTTCCCTAATGAATGGACATGTATGATATATAAAGATATGCGGTAATTCGGGACAAGGGTCACAATGAATAAGAAAGTTATTTAAGTTGTTAATCACAATTAGGTGGTCATTCAGAATGATCTGAAACTTTGTAAGATGATTAAGCATGAGTTGCACTTCAACTTTGTCGCTGATCATACACATTTAGCTCAAATAGTTTCAAATATGAACATCAAACTTCAACCTCGTAAAATCTGTCTACAACCACCATACTCGTCCCTATAAATAATACATGGCCGGCAGTCAATATTATTTATACTGAGTCATCATTTAATTACAGGTGAAATAATTAAGAGGAGACAATTTATAAATAATTATTGTTTGTTAAAATTTCAATAGAAGCATCATCAATTAACTATCAAAAGAAGATTATCATTCAGTTGATTAGAGAGAGAGACAGGAAAAAAACTTTCCTCATTCCCCTTTCGTAGAATTACAAAATAGTCAAAGCACTTTTTCCTGTCAACCTTGTGTGTGTTTGGTGTCTTTTGAAGAGTGTTATGGGATGATGAATAGGATAAATGTACAAATCTCTCTCTCTCTAATATTCACAAGACAGTCTCAAGCAGCATGACTGACCTAGTTCCTATTTCAAAAAAATATCCTTCCTTGGAGAGTACCACCCATTCATTTATCCTCCAAATAATTATACATATTTTCAAATCCTAATCGCTCCAAACCATGTTGAAAAAATGTCCTCGTTGTTCTCTATTATATACTGTTTATAATAAAGAACTTCATAATTTATCATTATACAACACAACCACACATGCATTTGGACAATATAAAATACCTTCAATAAAAATTTACATAGTCAAAAAAATATTCTTGGTTAATTTAAATCCCCAATTCTTTTTTTAAAACAATAAAAGGAAAAAAAAACTTCATGGCACTTTAAGTCATAAGTGCTTAGAAGTAATGCCAGGTAAGTCAAATGTAAAGTAAAATAGAGATAAATGATAGGACAAGAATGTGTTCATTATTCATCTGACAGTAGTTAAAGGACCTCCCCAGTTGAAGTTAAGAGAGTGTATATAATCGCATAAAAATGAATAATGGAATTGATGACACACCTAAAAATTTTCAATTTGATGATGAGCAGTAAGGAGGAGGGGAGAGGGGAATCTAAGAGGGTCTTAAATGTCAATAATCAGAAATGTCCTTTACTCTTCACTGTTCTGTCCACACGTCTCATGGCTAATCTTGCCAACATTTTTTAAAAAAAAGAGGATGAAGTGCTCAACATGAACACTGATAAAATATTGGGGAGACAGCGTGCGAGTGCGGTTGTTGGTGGAGACTGATGACGTCATCAAAATTTGGCTAATTCACCGTTAGCTAGTTTAGTCTAAATCTACAAAATGTTAAGTGTTGACCACACACATCATTTCACATTAGGGATGAATATTAAACTCAAATCATCCTCATGGACATGATTCAATATGGTCCGAGGTTTGCACTATTGAACTACTTTTGCACCCAATTGTTTTTTTTTTGCAAAAACTTAAAAATGAATGTGCTCAATTTTGAATTTGAATACAAAACTTTTTGGTACAAATTTTTTTGGAAGCATCCAGTCAATTTTTTAATTCCTCATTTTTTTCTCTGTTGTGCCTTGTCCAACAAATAAAAAGCCGTTAAGGGCCATACGGTACAAGGTGCCGTAGATGATGGAAAGTTGGCAAGGACTTGTGTCATAAATATTTTTAAGTCTTTATTGTGAGGATATTGAAGGGTGGTGGATTTTATGTATGTACACTAAGTTTATTTTTTCTTTAAAAAAAAAAAAGCAAAGAATAAATAGACTTGACCACAGTGGTGTAAATTGAGTCAATCAAAATAAAAAATCTTTTGACTATAAACTTGACCACATAATTGAGAAAATGGTCAAGAAGATCCATCAAAAAAAGTACTTTTTTTGGCATCCCTCCTCCCGATCTCTCTCTCTCTCTCTCTTGTGTTGATAATTGTACAAAGATAAGAATTTAACAGTTTTCTTCTTCTTTTTAGATGTGAAAGACCAGATAAAAATTTCTCCTGTGTCCTGTGACTCTGGAACTCTCTATCTGTAGACTGTCTAGATATAGCATATATATGTATTATAATGAAACAGGATGCATCTTTATTTCTGTATTGTAAAGGCAGCAGGTGTTTGGCATAAAAAAAGTAACATTGAAATTGCACACACAGAGACCACATAATTCTACCGTTTAGTTCATCGTAGGCGATGATTTTGGATTGAGTCCCCCCCATTCCTCTTTCTCTCTCTCTAGTCTTTTATGGGAGGGTTAGGTTACTCTACTGTACATTTTTTTTATATGGTGACATATTATGTAAATTTAGTTCTAAGGCTCATTTCACAATCACAATTGAGAATAAAAAGGAATGGACAAATCAAAGAATTTGAAACATTTACAATTTTTTTTACAATAACATCCTACACACAAAAAAATTTTTTTTTAAAAATATTGTAAACGTTAAATTAGCCTCAATTCAATACTCCCATCAGCTCTAAAATAAAATACTAAACTATACAACTCCAAAAAGTTTTCTTGACCTCTCAAAAGTCAACACACACAAATCCAACAATTTTTTAAGACAAACTTTACGTACTAACTCACCGAGCATTTTAATGTACAATAAATTGAACTCTTTACAAATAAAATTGGCTAAAATGTAAAAAATGCCAGTTAAAAATTGACTCAATGCCAAAAAATATCTGTAAATACAATAAACATTTAGCACTTTTTTTTTGATGGAGAAGGATGATACTAAAAAATATTTAATCTCAAAAAAAACCGCCAGTCTTTAAAGATAAGAGATAAGACTAACAATGAGAGAGAGAGAGAGAGAGATTCCTTAGTACAAGAATCTTGTACAATGTACAATAAGAAGGAAAACTAAACAAGGGAGGGTTATGATGGTTAAAAAATTAAGAATTTTTAAACTTAAATGATGATATCTGTTATACAATACCGTACATAATATATTTTTTATATTGTTTGTCTAGGAAGAGAGAGAGAGAGAGAGAAACAATAAGAAAATTTTATATAGGGATTAGTTAATAAATGTAATAAGTCAGACTTACTCAATGGTTTGCTACTTGTTGTAAAATGTGTTGATAAAATTTTGTTAATAATGTTCAACTCAACATAATAAATGAATCGGTCATTTAACCCCCCGTCTCAACTCTCAACTTCCCTTCCTTCCTATTTAGTTGATGCGGAAAGAAGGAAAAAAGACTCACAAAAAAATATGATCCTCAATCCTCATACTAACGATAAGTTTTGAAGTTGAAACAAGTTAAAAGCTTATGGTTCTTAACTTTTCATTTAGGTTTCATACTTTATAAAAAAAACTCGTTCAAAAAATTAATATTTATTCTTCCATTCCCTTATAATGTCTTACATAATGTAGTTTTATACAAGATATATTCTTTTATATGAAATCCAAGTCAATTTTTTATAAAGACAATTAACAAAAAAAGAAGTTAATTTGTAATCCCAAATAAGACCAATTTCTTGACAAACTAAAGCTAAAAAGTAAAATACAAAATCTTGCTAATGTACAAGTATCTTTTTTCACAAAAACAATAATAATAACAAATTATTATACGCTCACAAAAATTTCAAATTCTCACTAGTTGAAACTGGTATGAAAAGAGATGATCATAAAAAAAGAGGAGAGTAAGAAAACTAACTTTTTAAGAAGCTTTACAAAATAGGAAAAAGAGAAGCTAGCTAAAAAAATTACTTTCATTATTTAATCATCACAAAGAAGAAGAAAAAAACTTGTTACATTTTTTTGACCTAATCGTTCATCAAACTATAATGCCCAATGTGAAAATCATAGTCCAAGAGAGAGAGGATAATAAGATGAGGTAGAAAACATTTTCTTGTAACTAAAACTCTTAAAAGAATTTTTATGAAAGGGGGAGGAATGATACCGGAACCGTACAAGAAATCTCAGTTCGACATGTTCTGTATCTGTACAACCAATTCTATATTTGATTACCACAGTCAATCTTCAATCTCACAGTACTCCTCCTCATCCCCATATATTTATATACGTGTTACACAGTCTTATATATATAGAAGATGATAGGAAAAGATAGGGAGAGATCATCTCACGGTGGTGGTCCATGATAAAAACAGAGGTAAAAATTGTACAGGTACGGAAGAACAAGAGGAAGAGGAGGAGGAGAGAGAAGATGAACAGGAAACAAACGTCAATGTGAAGTCGGATATCTGTAGAGTTTCTCAAGAAAAATAACTCTTCCCAAAAAATCTCTGTCTCAACTTCCTGATCCGCTCTGTTGATGGTGCATCCCACAGAGTGTGGCCTCTCAACTTATTCCCTTTTTTTTACCTTTTGCCTATCATCAAACAATTTTCGTCTCGTAGTTTATTGTTGTTGTTTTTTTCTATTATTATTATTATACACTTTTTTATATCCCCAATCACACCAAGAAAAAACCAAAGTCTCTCCCATTTATTCTATTATTAAACCATTTTTCTCTCTCTATTATTTTCATCTTAATTATTGTCAAAAATTTAGTATAAAATGATTGGTTCAATCTAATTCTTTTTTTGTGCAAAATTTTCTCAGGGAATATATTTAGACGTTTTTATTTAAAAAGAAAAATGCTAAAAAGAAAAAAAGTACCGCAAGGCCTGACTCATCCCTTTTTTGGAGGATGACTTAAATAGAAAGGACTCTTTCTATGTGTCTTGACTATTTTCTTATTGTTTAAAAGTGAGTTAAGATAAAACTAAATCTTTTAGAAATGGAAATGATGCAATCATATGCATTTGAACTGCAATTTGCAATACTTGTCTCTCTCTCTCTCTCTTTTCGATCCATTTTTTTTATTTAATGGCCAAACACTCCAAATACTCAGCCTACACTGAATACAAGAAACAAGAAGGAGAAAAAAAATTCTTGAAAATAATCAACTGTGACGCCTTTTTCTATACTTTTTTATTGTTCACATACAAAGCATATAATATAAAAGAAATAATTGTAAATATTCTATAAAATTCTAGACCTAAATTCAATCTTAACTCCTGCCTTTCCTCCTCCCATGAAATAGGCCATTGCAATACAAATACTTACATGTGTACTATATAACTGACCTTAAAATATAAATAATGACGGCTAATTGAAATATAATTAATTGCAAAAGGGGGAGGGAGCCGACATTTGTGCAGAATCCGTTCAATGCATTTCATTAAAGTCTCATCAGACTTGTAAGAAAAAAAGACAGGGATGGGAAAAAATTGAGCCGTAGGTTAGCAGTAGCACTATAAAGAAAATTTTTATGAAGAAAGATTTGAATGAAAGTCACACAATACAATTTTCCCATCAAACCCTCTCCCTATCTCAAATAGTAGTCTTTGAGTATCGACGATGAGGAGGAAAAAATTGTGTTTTTGTTTTACATAATAACTCCCATATCATCAATATAATTATCATTTCTACAGACAACTAACAGACAGGTAAAGTCAGAGACGAGTGCTTTAATTAAAACTTACAATAATTCTCATAACAATTTTACCTCAAAGGCATTTATTTTTTTACATAACATATCTGTACATGTAATGTTGGACTATGTAACAAAGTTAAAATTAATGGTGATTAATGTACAATTTAAAAGTAGATTCCGTACACTAGGAAAACTGCACTGTAACACACCCACACAGTAGAAATATGTACATGTGTACAACATTCATGTCAAAGAATTAGTCATTATTACGTCCTTCAATTGAAGAAAAAAAATTCCTCATTTGATTCTTCTTTTGAGAATTAAAGTCTGTAATGCCATACTCATAATTCCCCAGGCCGTTCTACTAACCTTAAAATTGTTTGTGAATTTAATTGACAATAATACATAACACTCCATTACTATTTTTTTACAATATGAAAAAACATGTTTTAAATTGGAATTCATTATCATGTTATGTCTGTACCTACTCGTAAATAGGGAATATGCATAATTTTTTTTGTGAAATGGTGTAAAATTTAAAACCTCGACATGAATACAAATACATGATGACAACTAAACTAATCATCAAAAGAAAATATGAGGGGGAGGGTCATATAACCTTTTGAAAGTCAGAATTAAACTTTAAAGGTAATCTACACGAGGAATCTTAAATCAAACTTAATCTTCATTTAACTATTTTTTATCTCTTGTACAGTTACTATTTATTGTCCAATATGTCCCAAATACAATCAACACACATGTACGGTTGTCTATATAATATACAGTCATACATTTCATTCAATTTAAGAAAACTTACAATTTAAAAGAAAAACATCAAGAAATAAAATGATCAAAATCTTTTTCCAAAGCACAGCTTTTAAATGTTAAAATTTAATTAATTCTATGTATAAATAATCAAATAGTTTTCAATGTTAAAATGTTAACATTCCACATAGACTTTTTTTAAAGTTAAACCCTTTTGTACACCTATTGTGTATGTTTACAAGACTAACTCAAAAAATAAAAGAGACTTGAATGAAGAATGAAGACAAGATAAAGAAGTAGCATGGAGTCACCACCAAAAAAAAAAGATTTGTATAAGAAATAGTCAAAAGATTATACAAGCAAGTCAAATGTCTATACCATTTTGACTTTGACTTTTGACGTTTTTGACTCTCTCTTCCGTCTTCCTGTCTCTCTCTCTCTTGATCTTTTATACAGAAACTTGCTGTAATACCCGCACATGGAGTCATTGAAAAGATTTTAATCCAAAACGAATCTGACCAACCAACTAAATCAAGGAAAAGTTTTAGCAAGAGAGAGAGAGAGAGCCGACAAGGTAAAAAGGAATTTTTGTATTGTTTAAATCCATGTAAAATGTGACAGTAAATCAACAAAGCGGAAAAAATAACGACAAAATTATACGTCAAAACAACACACACACATTACATACATACATATATCAGTAGACGTAACAAACACACACTTTAAATTTCAAATGAACCACATCAACTACTCGTCTCTCACTTTTATCCTCTCTCATAGACTTTATAATAAACAATACAATGGATCTTGTTCATTTCATCTTTATTTTGTCTATTCATTTTTTTGCAGACTCTTTTACAACTCACAAAGAACATATCTTAAGAGATCAATTTGTATCATAATGTATGTAGACAAGACTCTTTATGTCTCATTTTCAAAATATTCTTTGAATAACAAATCAGGCCCTACTTTCTATCCCGGTCAATCTATCACGATTTTCAAATTAATTCTCTCAACTCTCTCACTTTAATGTTAAATTGGGCAAAAAAATACATGAGTCATATGCCATTTTTCATATCGTCACTATTTTAGAATGTTACAATCAACATCATTTTTAGAGAGAGAGAGAGAGAGAGACAAGAAAAAATTAAATTTCTAACTAAAATTGAGCTCAATAGAGACCATTTTTATGTTATTTTTCTATTATTTTGAATGAAAATTTCAAAAAGCAAAAATTCTTGAATAATATTATTTAAATGGATTTTGCCAGTTATAGAAAAAAATGGACACAAAATATTTATGACATGGGACATGGGTAATATATCAAGTGTCCCTCTTTTTCCTCTTTTATGACCCTAAAATAACTCCCCCTGACATTTCCCCTTGTCAATGTACGGGTACATCTCCATATGGGGCAAAATAATTTTATGAAATTGCCACAAATAAAAATTCTAACTTTTGTCGCCAATGTCTAAGAATATGGCTAAAGGTTTTTATATTTCTACAAGTTATCAGAGAGAGAGGGGGAGGAGGGAATTGTATAGAATGTGAATTGTGATGCTTCCACAATTTCTTTTTTTGAGTCTCATGTAAACGGAGAGAATGGTTTGTACTAACTATGAGGATAGTACACCTGTAAATTGAGACTCTCTAGTTGAGTTAGACTATAAGAAACGATAAAATACAGAAAGTTTTTAACTCTTGAACTGCTTCAACCCACATGCACTCCATGTTTGATGGACTGCAACCCCTACACTTTATATGTATTATGTACAAAAAAAAACCTTATTTTTTTCGACTTGTCACCCTCACCCATTGTAAGTACAATTGTTGTAACAACTTGCAAGTTTTATTTTAACCCCTCTCTCTCTCTCTCTTTATTTATCTTACTGCAGTATCTGCGCTACTTGTAAATTATTCTTGAACTTTTTTTAAAAAGGTGGTCTTTTTTTGAAAGGTCTCTTGAATTTTTAATATTTTTTATTTTTTTTGCAAATAAGGTGAGTTAAATTGCAAATTTAATGTTTTGTTTATTTAATATTTATCTGACTCACTCTATGTACCACCTCCTCCCTCTCTTTATCCTTCAATTTAAATTACTATTAATGAAATATTTACGTCATTAACTATTAGCCAATGTGGGTTTAGAATGGTTTAGGCCTTCTACAATTTTTTTTTAAATTTTAAATTATCTGTTGTCTCTCACTAAATAAATACAACAAAAAAAATATTTAAGTAATTTGTTAGTGTGTTTATTACCCCTCTCTCTCTCTTGTAATTTTTTTTGACTAATACTTTTCATCATGTTTTGTCTTCACAATACAAAATCTCATTGACACTAATTAAAGATAATTGCCCTTTTTATTTTTTTTTTGGCAACCGCAAATTGTATTTGTAAAATTAATAGGATGGAATAGGAAAGAACAAGGAAAATAATTTTTTATTTATGATTTAGTAAATAAAATTAAAATGAGAAAAAAAAGTTTACCATTTGCAAAGCATGATCCAACAAATATCGCAAAAACTAGCACTACACTGAACAAGTTGAATTGGCACATTGGATTACCCGTATGTCTACACAATTTAAACAACTTTGATGATGACTTTGATCTCCTCATATTTGAGACAGAATTTCCTCTCGGATTCCTATCCATTTTTCACTAGTCACGGTGACCATTTAGCCAGGTCACAGGCTTCTCTTGAGATATATTTAGAAAAAAAAGTAAATAAAAAAAATTGACAAAACTTTCAAAAATAAATTAAATGGAGACACTCAGGCAAATGGGGCACTAATTTCCCAGGTGAGACACTTGAAAAAATGCACAGAGAGACAAAGTAAAGGATGGAGGGGGGAAAAACAGAGCGCAGATGGAAAATACGCCTGTTCTTGGTCTTACAGTCGCTACAACAATGAGATACCAAGAGAGTTATACACCTGAGACAGAAATCAGTGGGCTGGTGGGCAGTGAGGAGGACTCTCGTGGGTGTTGTTGAGTCCATTTGTTGTACTTTTTTCTTAACCTTTTTTAGGTACTCTTCTACTCTCTCTCCATTAAAAGTACCTCTCTCTCTCTCTTTATCCCTTCACTTTGTTAAATATAAAACTTCTAACTATGGCAAATAATCATTAACTAATTGGATTTAATTACCTAACCATTATCACCAAAATCGAACCAGGTGTGCTTGATATATGGAGAGTCAAAAAATTAATATTTTCCAGAATTTTTTTTCTTCTAAAACAAGTTCTTTTTGATCAAATGATATTTTAGAATATTTTAGATAATACAGCTACATATTTATGTTAATTAGTATTATAAAAAAATATTCTAATTTTTTCGGCAAATTACAAATAAATTCTACTAATTAAATGCAATTTTTACACATTGCCATCAAATATTGATTTTATACAGAAAGTATTTACACTTTACAGTTTCTCTTTTTTATTTATGTTGACTTTAAATTAGAATAAAGAATTAAAAGTAGATTTGTTGCAGTGGTTGATAATTAAAAAGACAAATGATTTGAAGGACTCTTTAATTTTTAACAAATTGTACAAACATTAAGAAAAAAAACAATTTGATTGGCTGTGAGAGGAAAATTTGTGATTGATGACGGAATGCTTAAATAAAAAAAATATGAAAATTCCCGTTTTTTTTTGTAGGAGGAGATGAGTAAATTATGATTCCACTTACCACTTAACATTTTTACTCATACATTTTATATTTTGAAGAAAGAGGGGGAGGAGGAGGGGATGAGTGTGTTCGTGGAGTTATTTGGTTGAATGAATTGATTTTATTCAGACGGCGAGGTCAACAAGACAAAGAGAAGATGGAAAAGTTGTTGAAAAAAAATGGAGAATGGCTTTGACAAGTTAAAAGCAATGTTAAATCTAAGCACGGATGTACTTAAACGTCAACTCCTTTTTAGGTGAGACAGTGCAAAAGTTGAGTCAATGATTAAACATTTTGTACTTGGCTCTTTATGCTTTACATTTATTATCATCATTCCTTTTCCTACTTTACAATCAATCTTTAACCATTATCCCATTTTTTTATTATTGATTTTAACATTTATTTTTATTTTACAAATTATTAGGTATGTACTACAACATGTACAAACGTCATCTTATTTTATATGAGAAGGTCACGCCACTTTTTTTTGGATGTCAACTCTTGAATAAATATAAAGGTGAGAAGGTTAAAGGTCATATTTTTGTTTTTATTTGTCATCTCCATCGAAGTGACAAGAATCTACAAATATTTTTTTATTGGGGTCATTTTCATTGGTTGATATAGAAATGAGAAATTTCCGGAAACAAAGCGGAAATGTTTTTTTTTGGACTTGATTTCAATTTGAAAGTGAATGAGAGACTAAAAATATTTTTGTAGACTCCTATAGGCTGTAGACTGGATAGGTCATGGGATGCCCTGGTCATGGATTTTATATTTTGTAAAGACTTTTGAGTCTCTCTCATCTCTCAAAGTTTGGATGAGGAGGCTATTTATTTAATTGAATTAATGCTCATCTTCTCTACTTTTAATTATATTTATTTCAAAAAAAATATTATTCTTATTTTAGTGTATCGTTTTATTTCAAAGTTTTCCATTTTTTTATTTCAAAAGAGAAACTCAAAGTCCCCTCTCTCTCTACAATTTTCAGACTTGAATTTTGAACTGAAAAAATTGAAATTATAATTAGTCATTGGAGAATTATTAAATTCTGTACGTACAACAATGGAAGTTCGTAGTTTTGTGAGGTAAATTGCACACGTAATCATTGTATCAAAATCAAAATAATTTTTTTGAAAAATACTTAATCGTAATTATTATTTTTTTAAAAAAAGAATGAATCAAGTCCCGGATTTGGATGCCATAAAAATGTTTGTGGGTCAAATCCCCTATGCTTGGAATGAGAATGATATTCGCATGTATTTTGGGAAATTTGGAAGTATTTATTGTATTGATATTGTTCGTGACAAAGCCACCAAATTGAGTAAAGGTAATTTATTAATTGTAATTGGTTTTCTTATAAAATTGAAAATATTTAATTAAAAAATAATTTTAATTACAGGATGCTGTTTCCTCACTTACTTTAGTCGAAAGTGTGCTCTAGAAGCCCAACATGCTTGTCACAATATTGTCAAGTTACAGGGAATGAATCATCCCATGCAAATGAGACCAGCTGACAAGGAGAGTATACATGGTAATAGTACACAACTAAAATTTAAAAATTAATATTTTATTTAATTAAACTCTTTTTGTAAAAATTAAAACAGAAAGAAGAATTTCAATTGAAATGCTCTCAAAAAAATTGAATGAAATGGACATTTGTCAAATGTTTGGCCGTTTTGGACTCATTGAAGATTGTATTCTATTGAGGGATAAAAATTCCAGTAGTTTGGGATGTGCCTACATTAGCTACAGTTCCAAATGTTCTGCCTTGAATGCCATCAAAGAGATGCACCAATCAACCATCATGGAAGTATTAATTGTTTTCTCAATATTAATTTAATTATATTTATCAATTTTGTCAATTAATTTTGATTCTAAATAAAGGGCTGCCCATTTCCACTTCTTGTCAAAATGGCTGAAGAAAAAGTGGACATTACTAGTGTCTCTCCTTCTGTTCTCAACGCAATGGCTGACCCGAATGACCCTTCGTTAACTTCGAGCAGTCAATATTCTTTGGTAATGACTGAAATTGAAATTGAAAAATTAAAATATTAATTAAAAATTAATTTTATAGCCCTCACAATCACCATCTCAATGTCACCATCAACATCAAGTTCAACCAAATGGAGTCAACAATTTTGGGAGGGGTGGAGTGGTTACTCCAACTTCGTTTCACTCGGGTCATAGTCATTCAACGAATGGTGTTGGGACAGGGAATACAATTTTAAACACAATGAATGTCATTCCCCTGCCCACTACTTCATGTCCAGCTGTCCAACCCAATTTTTGGCATATGTCTCTACAACAAAATATGAATAGTCGACCTTTGCCACAAAATCAAGGTCAAAGTTTGGTCTATCCTTTTGGAGTCACGTCAAATTGTACAATTCGTCCAAATTGTTTTTCACACTCAAATGTTGTTCGAACTAATGTGCCCAATAATGTCATTTCGGGTCCTCCTCCTCCTCATGCCAATATGCCCATGTTCTCATATCCATCGTCTGGACCACCCCCTCCTCATGGGCCCTACAATCCGTGTCATCAAAATGTGATGCATATTCAAGGGAATATGAATGGGCCAGGTCAGAATGGACCAGGTCAGAATTCTGGGAGTGGACAGATGACCCTTAATAGTCAAAAAGTTCCTATTGGAAGACAGGAAGGATCTACTTTATTTGTCTATGATTTACCTCCAGAGTACAAAGAGGTAGACAAATTATTGTTTCTTTTATTGAGAATATTTAAATTAAATAATTAATTGTAATTAAGGTGGAGCTCTCTCATGCGTTTTCAAGATTTGGAAAAGTTTTGTCTACTAAAGTATTCGTAGATAAGGATACAAATCGATCAAAATGTTTTGGTTTTGTTTCATTTGATAATCCAATGAGTGCTCATGGAGGTAAGATTAGGGCTAATTAAAATACTGGAAATATTTTTTAATAATTAAATTTAATATTCTAGCCATTCAGGCAATGAATGGACTTCAAATGGGGTCAAGGAGACTTCAAGTTCGGATTAAAAAACCAAAAGAAAAAATGTAGACAATTTTGGGTATGATTAATTTAAATTAATTAAATTAAATCTTTTACATAAAAGTTCTTTTTCTAATACAATTTTACAGCTCTGGAAAAACACAACAGGATATTGAATATATGGATGACTCTTTATTTAAATTAAGAAAACTTTTGACTCGTTACAAATTTTAATTGGAATTATTATCTCTTGGAAATTTCTGAAGTTGTATTCTGTTCCTTTTTTACTTGACCTCGTCTACCCTCTCGACTACTTACTGTTGAAAACTAAGAAGTAGCCGAAAGTAATATTCAGAAAAGACTGGAATTTTTAATTTAAATTTTGAACAAAAGAAATGAAAAATACAAAAGATATTATTCCAAAATAATTAATTAATTGACAACAATTTGAATTCACCAAAAAAAACAATATGAGATAATATAATTTACGTTGATGGATGTGTAGGGACATTAATTTGTTACATGGTATTTAAAATAAAAAGAATTTATATATTGTAAATTTAAACACAAAAGTTTTATTTATATTATTTATATTCATCAAAATTGACCCTGATTTCATGTTTTATTGACGGGTGACCTGGATGATTCGATGACAGACAGAAATATATCCTTGATCTGAACTTGAATTTATTAAAAACGAAAAATTTAATTTCAATTCCATGGCACGTTTTGACCCAAGTCAGTTTAAATTCTTGATGAAACCAGCCAATTGATTATATTTCTTTCTTCATGCACCAACTCATTTTTTCAATTTCAATTAAACAATTGTATGAAGAACAACAACAATTTTAATTTCTATAATTTGAAAAAATGAACACACTGAAACATTTGTTCAGTTTTTTCACTTTATTCAATTTATTTTATTTGTGGACCTGCACTGAAGGTCATGGACGTCTAATGAATCCAGCGGGGAGATCGAGTTTATGGAGATTTCCTACAGAGTTTGGAAGATACAATCCAGTCACTAATTATAATGACAATCAGTTGTATTGTGGCGGATTTCAGGTTCAATATGAGTACAATGGGGGCAAGTGTGGTGTTTGTGGTGAGTGACATAAATTTTTTCAGTGATTATCTAAAATAATGTTTAAAATTAAATTGTATTGAGAGTAGGTGATCCTTGGCATCAACCCGAACCTCGAGACAATGAAGATGGTGAGAAGATTTTTAATTATTATATCTTAGATTCATTAATTAATTTTGTTAATATTTTTAGGTGGAATATACGGAAAGGGAATCATTGCTGCTCGCTACAGACCTGGAGAAGTGAGTTCATATCATTTGATTAAATATCAATTGTAAAATTAATTTCATTTTTCAGATAATCAATGTCTCTATTGAGTTAACCCTAAGTCATTTAGGTAATAATTTCCTACCCATAATTTATTCACTGAATATTGTAAATTTAAAAACTAATTAAATTGATTTAATATTCGTAACAGGATATTTTCGGGCAAGTTTCAAATAATTCAAATATAACTATGAGAAAATTATAATTCTGAGAATAATCTGTAAAAATGTGATTTAAAATAATGGATGCAGTTACGGTTATGTCCAAGAGACGATGATCGTCCATTGACTCAATCTTGTTTTAATAAACATCGACTCTATTTTACTGATGACAATGGAAGAAAATTGGGGACAAAATATATGGTCGGGGGAATCGGATTTTATAATGCCACCATGTTAATTCCTCCGGATGTATGGGGCTCTCGATCTGTGATTCAATGGCATTACCGAACAGGTGAGAGTCGTGTAGTGAAAATTATTTTTATAAGACTACTGAAAATTTTCATGATAAGTACATTAATAATAGCCTATTATTAATAGGTAATACTTGGGGGCAATGTAAGAATGGGACAACCAAGACCGGGTGTGGTCGACAGGTGAGTAAATTCACTAAAATAAACAATCATTGTCAGTCATGAAGAAACAATAATTTATTGTATTTTAATCATTAAACTTCATTATAGGAAATATTTCGATCTTGCGCTGACGTTTCAATTGGTTGAAATCATTTTGGCAGTAAAAGGGACAGTGAAAATAATTATTTCATGTCAAAAAAAAGTATTGTATTATTTAAACTAAATTGGAATAGGTAGTTATAAATAATATAATGTTTGTATAATTTTAGCGCTTAAATGTTATTTAAATAAACTGTCTTGATGTGAAAATCTTTTTCATTTATTCCAAACCACAAACGGGAACTTTCTTCTTGAGAACAGTGGTTTTAATGACTCCATCAAAATCTTTGGTTATCTATTAATTAAATTAAATTAAGCAACTCAAAATGTTGATTTTTAATATTTAAAATCATTACTTTTTGAACACTCCAACTCTTGAGATCTCCCACTGTCGCAATTAAAATTCCTCCTGGATTCAATTGCTTCAAAATCTAAATTATTCAAAAGTTTAGTTGACTATTCAATCTATTTTATTATTTCTGAAGTAATTTTACGGTTGGGAGAACGCTGGGCAATTGGACGCACATGGCCATGACATCATAAGGCCCTTGAGCCGGAAGTCCATGACTTCCATCGCCAACTACTCGAAATTTGAAATGTCAACAAAGAAATGGTATTTGGAAACAAGAAATATTTATAGGTAATACCAATAAAAACGACGCGTCCACTCTTCAATAAATCGGGGTTACTCTGTTCAAAATTACTAACTGACTTGTCAATTATGGCTTCATCAGGATCAACAGCAAAAACCTGACCCTTTTCACCCATCTAAACAAGAAACAAAAATTAATTATGAATTCTATCAGGTTAATCACAATTATTTAACTATACCATCATAGCAAGACAGGCAGTAAAGTAGCCCGTGTCAAATCCTGCATGAAAGGCCCTGCCACCACTTCTTTGTCTGGAAGCTGCAATCTCTGACAAATACATGGCCACCTAAAGTTTAATAAAAGGAAAAACAATTAAATCAAAATATTTTACATAAATATAGAAATTAATTACCAGTCGAATTTCAAAAAGGTTTTCTTCACAGGGAACTGTATGCGGAGTTGTCTCATATTTTAAATTCATGTATTTTCCTTGATCAATTTGGAGCATTGCATTTTTCCCTACATCGGACAAATGTTCTTTAGGAGTGAGGTATTTTTCACGTAAAATATTTAGGCATCCTACAATTAAAGAAAATTTCAATATCAATTAAAAATAATAATGAATTTTTATTTAAAAAAATAACTCAACTAATTAACTCATCATTGGCTGTTTGTAAAATTAAATTAGGGTCCAAAGATGCCAAACGTTGGTCTCCCAATTCGGATAATTTCACTTTATGTGCCATGACTCAAATCACATCAAAATAAATGTTTTATTTCCTTTACTTGTAATGCTTTACCAAAATTCGTAATTAAACTGACTTGTCTTTGTTATTTATTTAAAGGTGAGAATTCAGCAATTTTATACCCAATTGAATTAATCAGTGAGCAATTAATTAATAAAGTTTCATCACACTCGGTTAAAGTGGACTGTATCAATATTGAACATTGAGAGTAGGAATGATTCAAAATAATTCAACTCAATTAAAATGTGATATCACGTCTATTAAAACTTGTACTCACTTTGGGTGGCATTGTTCTTTTTTATCTTATCATTAAAATGTACAAAAAATAATTAAAGTCATGTTTTCAATTCAGTGTCGAGTTGATTCTTGTTTTCTTTTGTTCAAATAATATTAATTAAATTAAATTAATGTTTATTTATATTTTATTTATTTGTACAGCTTGAGATTGGGATGCGGAAACCATTTTAGTATTGTTGAGTGATTCGCACTAAAAATGAATCTTCAAATGTAACCTTAATGAGTTGAGACTTACCTTCAGGTAATTAGAAAAAGGAATTCTTGTAAAAAAAAGAATGCATGCGCAAGAAAGTTTTAAATAAAGAGTTGTTCATGTATACTTAAGTACATTGAACATTAGTCATTTTTAGCCTATACCGTCAAAGTCAATCAGAGATTTTTACCCTTCTCCCCGAAAACATTCATTGTCTCATCTTTGTCTCACAAAGCCTCATCTCTCTCTCTGTTTTTGTATCATTGTTGAAAATTTGACTCTCTCTCTGTCTTGTCGTTGTCTTGTTCATTGTTCATTCGTTTTTTTAAAAAAAGACTTTTTCTCTCTCGTATCTTCCTGTTGGATCATCAAGTAAGTCATTTGTCAATTTGTTCTTGTCTTTATGTTTCTCTTTTTTTGTTCTAAAAGAAATAATTACAATATTTGACTATTTACATACACAATAATTAACAATATTTATGAAAAAATTAAGTCATTGTTCAACTTACATGATTTACTATACAAATATATGCAATTTTTTAGAATTTACATTTAAAATCACATTTCTAAAATTAATTGTTCTAAATATTTTAGCCAAAAATGTAGATTTTCTGTACAATTTTTGTATGTGGTTTTATATCAAAAATGAAATAAATTGAGGGTAAAATTTCATTTGTACAGATTATAAGACTTAAATGAACAATAGAAAATGGAGACGATTTAAAGTGAGTTGTATTTGACAAAAGTCACTGGAAAATGAAAAAGAGTTGGAAAAGATCCCTAATGAGCTTCTATTTCTGAGGGTTAGAGAAACGTCAAGAAATCAATCAATCATTCATTCACACCGTCCTCCCCGAATTTTGGCAGACACCGAAAAAATCTTTGTCTCAACATTTTATGCTTTCTTCTCTCTCTCTCTCTCTCTCTTAAAAAAGTGTCATACATATAGGAAACCATTTTCCTATTTTTGTTTGTACGCATCTAAATAACAATATAGACACAACACAATATTGAATAGACTCTTGACAATACGAGATTTCTGTAGGAAATTACAAGTGTACAAAATAGTTTTTTTAAAAAATGGCTTTATTATTCAATTATTCTTGAGAATACTTGTTGAAATCCGTTTTTCTTTGTTGCTTTGTAAAAAAATACACATTAGAATGATTTTAACTGACTTATTTTGGGAAACTCATTAGCCCTCAGTGAATTTTGTGGAGAGGGAATGTATGTCGTGTACAATGTAGAGTAAAAGAAATGTTAATGTGTCGTTGTTTTTTTCTTTGTGTATTTGTATAAAGAATGAATGAAATGCCGGATTCAGATGCCATTAAAATGTTCGTTGGTCAAATTCCAAAAGTTTGGACAGGTAATTTAAAAAATTATTTTTAATTGAGTCTTTGGCTTTGTCATCTATGAGATACATATTATTGAAATTTGCAAAATTAAAAATATCAATCAAAAAGCTCTAATGAAAATCGACACCAATTTAAAATCCAGTCTACTTTACATACAATTCACTTTAAATCTACATATTTATGTTAATATTGTAAATTAAAAATATTGAAATGAATGATTTATTATGGACAGAGAATGATGTTCGCATATACTTTGAAGAATTTGGAAGGATTTACATGATCAATGTCCTACGAGACAAAACAACGAAACAGAGTAGAGGTATTATTTTAATTTAGTTGTGTTCATACAAATTTTCAGTTGTTATTAAATTTTGAATTCATTTTTTTTGATAGGATGCTGTTTCATAACATTCTTTACTCGGAAAGCAAGTCTAGGTCATTCATTTTGTATTTTTACAAATCACAATTTTTTTTTACTGTTTCTATGCTCAGTCGTTAACTGCAAAATGTCCAGTACATTTTACATTTAATTAGTGACTATCCTGGTGCTGTGAGCAAGAAACGATTTAGCATAGAAATTCTAACTAATAGTGTACATAAATTAATGAAATTAAAATAAATATGAAACTTTGTTTGTGAGTAGATGCTCAAAATGCTTGTCATAACTTAAAGACTCTTCCTGGTGTAAGTAAATTAAATGGATTGCTTTAATTTTAAAATGGAGGTAGAATAATGATTATTTTGCACTATTTCCTTAGATGAATCATCCAATACAAATGAAACCAGCGGACAATGAAAATAGACATGGTAAAAAAATATTTTTTAAAATATTGTAAATTCTAAAGTGAAATTTATTTAATTTGATGTTGCATGTACAGAAAGAAAAATTTTCATTGGAATGCTCTCAAAAAAGTTGATAGAAACAGATATTCGTCTCATGTTTGGTCGTTTTGGATTAATTGAAGAATGTTCCATACTTCGGGATACTAATGGCATCAGTCGTGGGTGTGGTTTCGTCACATTTGCTTCCAAAGCGTCTGCCTTGAATGCCATCAAAGGGATGCACCAATCCACCATCATGGAAGTAATTTTTATATTTTTAAAAATTCTAGATTGAAGAAATTAAATTTGTTTTGCTTGAAGGGCTGCTCAGCCCCACTTGTAGTTAAAATGGCCGACTGTCAAAAAGAAAAGACTCCTGTGCCTACTTCGTCCTCATCAATCTTAAATGCAATTTCGGATCCAAATGCCATTGTGGCTCAAAAAACACAATACCTTACAGTAATCATTTATTTAACTCACCGTCATTTAAATAAATATTTAATATTAAATTAAATAATTTCAGTTGTTACAACTTTTACAACAACAAGCCACCAATAGTTGCGGAGTTTCAACTTCATCATTGACTCCAGCAACGTCGCACAATGTCCCGTCACTTGCCTCCATTTCTAATTTGCCATCGGCTGATTTAACTGCTTTGACACTATTGGCTACTCTCTCGGCTACAGCGAATAATATGCAACAACAACAGCAGCAGCAGCAACAACAGCAACAATCTTCATTAGCTTTGTCATCAAATGCAAATTTAGCTGGTTTAAATTTAAATGTCTTACCCTCAGCCTCATGCACTCCCACTGGGACTTTCTCTTTCCCAAATATTTTGCAAAATATTAATAATCAAACCACTCAAAATACTGGACTCAACAATGCAAATGTTCGAACCCTACTTTTTATTTGTAGTTAACTTTAGAATGATGATTAATTAACATTTCTTAATTTTTAACTTTAGACTCAAATTGAAGGACCAGATGGATCAAATTTATTTATTTATCATCTACCACAGGTAATTTTTTTTCAGCATTATTGTTTGGAGAGGGAATTTATTTAATGGAGTTGGAAATTAATTGTAGTTTTTTAATGATGGCTTAAATTTAAATTGAAAGGAGTTTACAGACATGGATTTATCACAAGCCTTTTCACCATTTGGCCTTGTTCTGTCCTCAAAGGTTTTTGTGGACAAGAGCACAAATTTGTCCAAATGTTTTGGCTTTGTCTCTTACGATAATCCACTCAGTGCTCAACTTGCTATACAGGCCAGTTTTAATTATTTATAATTAATTGTTTGGTCTTGTTAAAAATTGTCATATAGAACAATTAAATAAAAATTGTTTCCAATGCTATACAGGCCATGAATGGATTTCAAGTGGGTCCTAAAAGATTAAAAGTTCAATTAAAAAGATCCAAGGAGAAGCCTTACTAGTGAGAAATAATTAAAATTAATTTTTTTAAATCATTTTCAAAATAATTGTATAAATAATATTATTGTTGATTAATTATTTCAGATTTTTCTTCAAAGTCCAAAAAGTTTTTGTCACGATGTAACTTTTAGACCAATTTAATTGTAGTCTGTTTAATGAAAATGTACTCTAGTCAATGATTGTTGTTGGTATTTTTTTTCATTTTTTAAATAATTCAGTCAAACAATTTATTATTCGTTTGGTCTTGTTTAAAATTGTTATGTAGTAATGTACAGTAATTGAATGAAAATAATTGTCTCTGATGATGTTCAACCTTTTTGATTTTTAAAATTATTTGTTCCACCTTGTTTTTGACTCAATTTACTCTTAAGACCCAAGTTAAGTTTCTCAAGTCCAAATTTATTGCCAACTTTTTTAGTCTGTTTCATGGCTCTGTTATTAAATTTAAATTTTGATGGAGTTGCTTTCTTTACTTTTTTTGTTTGTTCTTTGGGAGCCAATGTTCTTGCACTAATTCGACGGGGTTCTAACTGTCCAATTTTGACATTGGCATTTGATTTTTTCATTTTCTTAGCTTTCCATTGAGGGACAGCTTTCCATTTGAGTGTGGGAATTTTACTTTGTTGGGCTTGTCTGGGGCTAATTTGACGATATGATTTTTTCTTTCCTTTTGATTTTCTCATCTTTCGTACCGTCGGTTTTTTTCCTTTTCTCCGATGAACACGATAGACAGAGAGATTTCCGGTACCTGTTGCTCTTCCCATATTTTTTGTTCTCATGTTACGAGATCGAAGACGTCTTTGAGAACCTTTGCCATTGGCTTGTTGTCGCTGATTAGTTCCAGTTCTTTTAATGGTGGTATGCTGATTATTTCGACGATTAGGATTGTTATTGGGGTTTGAATCGATTATAATGGAAGCGGAGGCTTGTCCGAAATTTATTTCTGATTCATAAATTATTTCATTTTCATTGGGATCAGTGTAGTAATGATGGTGAATATGATTATTGATGATTATTTTACAGTTACAATTTGAATCTGATGGGACTGTTACGGGGAATGATGATTGGGTCGTGATTGTGATGGAAGATTGTGTTGTCGTCAATGAAGACATGGTTGTGTGCATACTTTGAACGTCTGTTGACCATTCGATGGGTACTTGGGTCACATTAATTATTTGAGTGGTTGATTCAGTCGATGTTGTTTCGGTGGTCGATTCAGTAGTCGAGTCAGTGGATGTTGTTTCAGGAGTCGTTTCAGTAATTGGTTCTGTGTCTTCATCCATCGTAGTCTCTTCAGTGGTCTCTTCAGTTGTCGAGTCTGTGGTGTCTTCATCGTCAGAAGAAATGACAATAATTTCCTCAACAATGTCTGAGTCTTCAGAATCAATTTCAATTATTTCAATGCTTGTTCCATCGTTCGGGTTCAAATCCAAAGGAACTTCTACTCCGTCAACGATTATGACTTGGTTCCCATCAGAAGAACTTTGGTCACCATCTTGTATTACTACGACATTCACTCCATCACCGTTTTCTTCAATGTCTTCGGCGTCAACAATTATCACGTCCTCCTCCTCCTCCAGCTCAACTAAAAAAAGTTTAATTAAAATGAAAGTTATGTAATTTCAAAAAAAAACGATTCATTTAATTTAACAAATATAAAAATAAAATTATTGTCATTTATACTTCTGGTAGTCATCATTATTGGACTACTTTGAGTTGAAACTTTGGAAATTGTCTTTGAACTTTTAGGCAAGTCTGTAGTGGACATGTTTGAGTAGTCAATTTGAAACCCATTTTTAACAGTATTGTTCATTGGTTTAACTACAGAATTCTTTTTGGTCATTTTTGTTCCAGGAACTGAGATTTTACTCCCATTATCTAAAAAAATTATGTTAATAGTATTTAAAATTAAATTTTATTGTGACATAAAGTAATGTGACAACTTTTCTTTTGTTGACTTGGATTTTGACTCAGTTTTGACCCATCTGCGCCATTCTAAATTTTTTAAGAAAATTATTAAATATAAATAAGTATTAAAATTTTGAAGGTCCTATAAAATATATAAAAATCACAGCCTGTTAATTACCTTAATTGAAATCAATAAGAAGAAAGACATCATTACTAAAAGTAATGAAAAATTTCTCACTAGTCTTCCCATTTCACCTGTATTCTTTTAATCTTTTTTTTTTTAATTTAAATTGTGAATCTTCATATTCACTTTCAATTTCGACTCTGACAGAAAAATTCAGAGTCAAGTTGACGGATATATTTGAGCGTGTAATGTTAAGTAATATTTTTCATGATTAAAAAGTATTTAATTTCAATTGAGCAGACATCACGAATTATTTACTGAAAATATGAAGAATAATAAACCTGCATGCAACATATAAATATTTAATCGATTCAATCATTTTACATCCCTTTCCGTGGAACCATTAATTGACTAATTGGGCCATTTAAAACATTTTAAAGTAAATAATTTTGGGTAAAATCTCTCATTTCATAATAATGCACCTATCAAATGTCATTAATCAAGTACCAACAGGATAATTTTTACATGGAGTGAGTCCATGAATTTAAACAAATCTTGCACTTGATAATATATTATAGAAGAGTGTCCGATGGCCTGACTTGAAATTAGAAAAATTGACATCAAAACATCCGGCTTCTATAATTGTAAAGAGATTGACCCTGTATTCATCTAATTCTGACCTTCAGAAAACTATAAAAATATGAAGGATGCAATGCAATGTACCAGATCAACCTTTTTGCAATTTGATGCCATTTCAATTGATTACCGGATGTTTGTCATATGAAAAAAAGTCATTAGTTTGATTATGATTGGAGTAATCATTTTTATTTAATCATTTATACCAATCAAATTTTCAATAAATGTATCCCAAAAAAAGTTTGTAATGGTAGTGCAAAGTGCAGAAACCCAAGATTTAATTATATATGTATCTCATAATATACAATTAACAAATTAACTTTGCTTTGCTTGAACCTTTCCTTGTTGTTTTGGAGCGGCTTTCTTTCCTGCTATTGGCTTTTTGTTGGCAACTTTCTTTGCGGGTTCCCTTTTATTGGCTACATTCTTTCCGGTGGTTTGTTTCTTATTTGCCACTTTCTTTGCTGGTTCTTTTTGGTTGGCAACTTTTTTTCCAGTTTGTATTTGGCTGGCGACTTTCTTTCCGGTTTGTTTTTTGTTGGCCACTTGTTTTCTTTTTGGAGCTGGTTTTCTTAAACGTTGTTGAAGTCCTAGATTGAGACCACCAATGCCATACTGAGTCCCACCATTTTGCTTGACAACATTTCCAGTTTTCTTACCATTGGCGACAAATTTAGTTTTATTGTTTTTAACAACAAGCTTTCTCTTTTGACCATTCTTGGCGCTAGTTTTGAGATTCAGTTTTCTACCATTGTTAATACCCAATTGTTTTAGATTCACACGCTTGTTGGCTTGTTGCCATTTTGGCACCACTTTGTAGCCCAAATTTTTATTATTTTTCTTGGCTACTATTTTCTTTCTTCTCAAATTTGTTTTAAGCCCAATTTTTCTCATTTTGGTTTGACCACTTCTCATTTTTAATCCTCTAGCTTTGCTCAAAGTACGGAGTCCAGAAGTTCGAGTCTCTATTCTTCGACTTGAGCCTCCACCGGAAACTTTCAATCTGTTGGCATTTTGTTCCTGTCCTGACTTGGACATATTCTTACGCCAGCGGCCACTCATCTGACTTCCAGATTGCTTACTTCCACTACGAGAACCTGATCTACTGCCTGATTGAGATTGACCACGCTTCTTTCCCCCACTTTTACTGCTTCCTTTCGTGCTACCACTCATTTTACCCCCTCCCTTACCACCACCTTTCATACTCCCACTTGATTTCCCTCCACCTCCGCTACCTTTCATACCTCCTCCGAACAATAAATCTATCTCATTTTGTATAATCTCTCCATCCTCACCCCAAAGACCGTTCAGTTCTGTTTCTAAACCACCTCCTTCAGTCAGTAATCCTCCACTTCCACCTGCACCAAGTCCCAATCCTGCTCCAGAAGACCCTCCTCCAGCAGATCCTCCTTCAGAAGATCCTCCCCTAGAAGATCCTCCACCGATTTCCCATTCTGCTCCAGAAGACCCTCCTCCAGCAGATCCTCCCCTAGAAGATCCTCCTCCAGAAGATCCTCCCCTAGAAGATCCTCCTCCAGAAGATCCTCCCCTAGAAGATCCTCCGCCGATTTCCCATTCTGCTCCAGAAGACCCTCCTCCAGCAGATCCTCCTCCAGAAGATCCTCCCCTAGAAGATCCTTCATCCATTTCCCATTCTGCTCCAGAAGATCCTCCCCTAGTAGATCCTCCACCCATTTCCCATTCTGCTCCAGAAGACCCTCCTCCAGCAGATCCTCCTCCAGAAGATCCTCCCCTAGAAGATCCTTCACCCATTTCCCATTCTGCTCCAGAAGACCCTCCTCCAGCAGATCCTCCTCCAGAAGATCCTCCCCTAGAAGATCCT